>WYDI02002579.1:0-36369 GCA_009867235.2 Psittacus erithacus
TCACCTGACTGCCATGATTTTTCAAATATGATGGACAGTGGCTTAGCAGCTTCATTTGCCAGCTCCTTCAGGACCCGTGGATGAATTTCATCAGCTCCCATGGACTTGTGCATGTTCACGTTCTTAAGATGGTCTCGAACCAGATCCTCTTCGACAGTGGGCCCAAGGTCTTCATTCTCACAGTCCCTGCGTCTGCCTTCCAATACTTAGATCGAAGAAGATGATTTAAAATGTCCAGAGCAATAACTGCTTCCTGCTGTAGGTGATCTGTTTCTGATTCCGAAGCTGCAGTTTCTCTTATATTTTTAAGTGTAAGAACCTCTTTGGGTTCTACGTCACCAGAGTGGTTGACGATGTCCCAGCTCATTGCAGGAGACTGGGCTAGATGACCTTTTAAGGTTCCTTCCAACTCAAACTATTTTATGATTCTATGATACTTCCCAGCCTCTGGATTTTGGAGTTTGCAGAGGAAAAGTATCCTAAACTACAACAAAAAATCACGTTCTTCTAAAAGAGTTTGTTTTTTCCCTGCATGAGATCTCCCACATGTAATGTCTCTGTTTCTGGCATGGGCTGGAGGATTTTAGGCATGCCATTGACCTGGAACGTAGCATTCGCATGCCAGCCCTCTTAGACAGGTGCTTGGGAATAGGCCAGGAAAAAAGTTGTCCATAGCCCAGCGACGGAAACAAAGAAATTAGTCAACAACCTCTTCCCATAAAAATCTGCGTTAAGGGAATGTAATCAAGGAACTAATCTGGGAAACAGCTGAGGGACAGGGCCGGCAAAGCAGCAAGGAGGCAGGATGGGCTTGGATTTGGCCCTGACACCAAACAGACCTGCTGGCTTTAGCGGGGTGGATGGTCACACTGCCTTCCTCTTCTTTTTATGCTTCCTGCTGCTTTTTCTGCTGAAGCCATCCCGAGAAGAGCAGGAGTAAACGTCATTTTGTAGGTGTCTGCAATACAATAAAAGTGGCCCCAATGCCATACCCTGTGAAATGCGTAACTGCAGACAGAGATGAATCATGCCACCACGGAGTCAGCTCTCACATATAGCCAGTGTAGGTGTTATTATGACTGTAACAGGCTTCAGAAGAATAAATTGCACAAAAGCCAGGCTGGCAGCATTTCCCGTTAGCAGCAGTTTAGGTAATGCTGCTGCAATCACCGTCTCACATTACAATCACTGTTCCTTGAAGGAGGTTTGGCTGTAAACTCCTCCCCACTCCATGTTAATTCCTAAGGATAACATGAGTGTCAATTAGGCACTAGCATGACTCAGAAGATGAAATACTGCCCTTGGTGGAAAGCCAGGAGAGCGTTTTTCCCTGCCTTTACCAGCACACATTGTCCTACCCACTAGGTGTCCCTGCCAGCCAGGGAAACAGCAAGCCACAGCATTTGCTTCATGCCATTTGGCTTCAGCTGAAAACATCAAAAACAAACACCCCAGTAAGCATGTCTGAAATAACTTCTTTGTTTGGTTGGTTTTTAACCTTCCTTTGTGAAGAAGCTCCAAATTCATGCACAATGCCCCAAACGGAAAAGGCAACTCCTTGTTTTGCTGTGCAGGGTAACGTGAAGGGTTTGACTCAAAGGAGAATGGTTTCCCCTCCTGGATAGCACCAGGGCAATGGGCTCCTGTGGCCTGTAGACCACCAGCTTCATCCCACCCACCTCATCTCTGATTTCTCTAAGAGCCAGACAAATTGTACTGTAATCTCATACCTCAATTTACTCGTCTTTAAAAGAGATGCTATATTCTGTCTCTCCCACCACGGAGCTGCGAGGTTAAATGAAAGGTTGATGATGTTCCTTCTGCTTCCCAGTTAAAACCATGCCAAATGAATTAAAAATCAGATTACCATCAAGGTGTGGATGTCCAAGTCTCACCAAAAAATGCTTCTTTTCTGGGTAAATAGGTCTAAGTGGATATTTGGAACCTCAGCACGGATTAGACATCACACACATGTTCAGCGGCTGCCTCTGTAAAGAAGAGACATTTTTGCCCAGGTAAGATTTGCTCCAGTAATCCCTGGAGAGCTTCCAGAGGTCAGCAGAGAATCAAGGAGGAAAGTGAAGATATTAAAGGAAGCACATACTTGCAGATGTGGCAGCTTCTGCTGGCCCAGGAAGAAGGAGAAGAAGCAGGAGGCAAAACCTTGAAGATAGGCTGGAAATTTTTTGTTTTTAAAGATGTTTTGTCTCTGTGTTACTGAACTGGGCAAGAGGGACAAAAAAAATGCCTGTTTGCTATTGAAGCTGGAGAAACTCACTCCACAGTTTTGTACTTCTCCTTCCTGAAGCATTTCCCTGTCTCATGTTGATGGCTGCTTACAAACAGCCCGAGATCCTCAGAAAGGAGAAGGAAAAACCTGCAGCAGAATGGGTTTTTCTGAAGCCATTGCACACCATGATTTCTGTATCAGAACTCTTGTCTGAAGGCTATTTTGGAGACATCAGTGCAGATGGAGATTGTGGCACTGTACAAAAGAGATGATACTTGTCACAAAGGACTTAACTCCAAATAGAGACGACAGAGGAAGAATAGGGGGAGGATTAGAAATGAGTTGACAACCTCAGGGTTGCACAGTTTGGTGACAAGACCAGAGGCAGAAGACCGGTTATTCTGATTTCCAGCCCACCAATCTGCTCTTTCTCATGGGCAACCTTTTGCTGTTGCAACGCTTACAGGGTGCTAACGGCACTGAAGCTAATTATATGTGACTTGGTATTTTTAACTAGTGTGAGCTTTACATATAGGCACACACACCACTGAATTCAGCCATCCCCAGGGACAGTTCCCCGCTCCCGGCCCTAAGACAGCTTGGAGGGCACCCAGCTAGTGACTATAAGGTGACCTTCACAGCAGAAACATGATATAAGCAAAGGGAAAGGAGGTGGGCCCAGCTCTTGTGAAATCTGGCTGTTGAAACACCTTCACGTCTTGCAACACAAAATCAAAAACCTCTTTGTCTTAAAGATTTAAGACTTAACCATAGGAAGAACTGCATTTATCTCATGTTAATCACCTAGGCAACTGGGAAAGCAGAAGTGAGCTTCGTTTTCTAGTGGGTTTTATAATCTGCCAGTTCTTTCAAACGCCTTTTTCCGGCACATCAGAAATACACATGGTTCTGCTGCAAATCTGCATTTTTAAGGAGAACAAATTATATCCATAAACCCTCAGTTTGGGCTTGTAGCTTTTCCTTTCCCCCAGGCACTGTGTGCCCAGGTAGTTATTTAATGGCCCAGGATCTGCATTAGAAGTAAAGCCTCCCTCCTCATTTTAGTTTCTCCGCCCTAGGATCCTGCTGTTGTGGGAGCAAGGATTTGATAGAGACCATAGCCAAGGAATGGGCTGGGAACTGCCCTATGCTTTCCCACTCAGCAGGGAACAGCTAAAAGCCTCTTACTCCAAGTCTGAAAGGTGTTGTGAAGGATATATCCTGAGAAATGAAATAGCACTGTGCATACACAAACCTGAAGCTTGCGCTGTAACCCTGCAACACAGTAAGTGAAAACCAATCCAGCCTGCCACAGGGTATTGAAGATTCAGGTCTCAACTCGTACCTTTCTCATGGGCTTGGTCAGGAAGGAGGCAGTAAGGCTGCGTCTCTTAGCAAGGCAGAACCGCAAGGTTGTGTTTTTCCAAGTTGGAATCCAGGCTTATTTTTGTAAATACATGTTAGCATTAGCATCTGCTGTTTTGCAGAAGCATGTGAAAAAGCAGAGATTGAAAATTCTGTTGAAACTGATCTTTTGTCAGAAAATGAGACCTTTACAACAGAAAATAATTCACAGACAGCTCCCACAAGCCTGAAAAAAAAAAGAAGATTCATTTTCATTTGATTGTTTCTATTCTTGTCCAGATTGCTTTGCTTCTGATAGATTTTGATAGCTTTTCAGAGGCTTCTTTATTTCCTAAATGGAAAAAACTCCCCATCCTGGATGGTCCTTTCCTAGAAGAAAAACATGTTTTTGGTAACGTCTTTATTTACATTGTTTCAAAACCTATGTTCCCTGAAAGGAAATGTTTATGAGGTTTGGCTTTTCTCCCTGTATTTTCTAGGCAGAGTTGCTGGTGCTTTGCTTTGCCTGCCTAAGCCCAACATGAACTCCAAATTATTGGTCTTATTAGAATCAGCCCAACAAATTTTCTGGGTTTTCTAGCTTATTCACAGCTATGCAAAGGGGGTGTGAAACCCTCATATTCCATTTGGGCAACATTTCTAAGAACATCCCACTGACTTTGCAAAGTCATAAATAATTATACAGAAGGCACAAAGATCTGGAGAAAGAAGCCAAGTTTATGAGGCCCAGAAACCGAGGGAATTAGGAATTTTTCCACCCACTTGGATACGTTTTGGTTTAAACACTCAAAAGTCAGACTCATCTGAACATGCCGAACGAATGGAAAAGTTATGAAGACCACGTGATACACTTCACACCACAGAGGGTACTGAAGAAGGCAGAGGGAAGAAAAAGAGCATGACCAGGTTCACTACCAACCTCTTTTGCAAGGGAGCACAAACCAAGCAAGAACGAGAAGGAAATGAGCAACCTCTAAAATCCTTTTAAAGGGGATAAACTCATGGTGAGGGTGAAGGGGAAGCAGTGTCTCCCTCAGCTCCCAAGGCAGAAGAGAGCACTGAGGACAACCTGAAGAGTGTAGTGCTGTGGGGTGGGGGGGGTTGCCAGAACCTGCCTCAGTACATAAGGAGAGAAAGCAAACCCTCATAGATCCAACATGCAGGCTGCAAGGAGAGTTTTTTCCAAGATCATGCAGCAGTAAAGGGGAAAACACTGAAAACCTGGAAAACTAAGAAAGTGAAAGGAAGTAGTTTTGATGTTTCTTAAATTTACAATGAATAGGAGATACACTGCTTATACACTAAGATGGAATTGAAAATGAAACATTGAAGGCTCACTCTTGGTTATTATCAATAATTAGAATTAATGAATGAAATTCCTAATCATACTGCATCTGCCTTTCAGTTATAAGAAGGATCACGACACAGGATAAAGCCATGTGATTGTCAGCACATGATAGCTCTAGGAAGGACTGGAATCCAATTATTTGCCTGTGGAACCATTTGTTAATATTTTAAAACGGATAAAGAATGCCATCTATTCATAGACTCACAGACTGGTTTGGGTTGGAGGGCACCTTCAAGCTCATCTAGATCCAGCCATGGGCAAGGACACCTTCCACTAGAGCAGGTTGCTCCAAGCCCCATCCAACCTGGCCTTGAACACTGCCAGGGATGGGACAGCCACAGCTTCTCTGGGCACCCTGTGCCAGCACCTCAGCACCCTCACAGGGAAGAATTTCTTCTTAATGTCTCATCTAAATCTCCCCTCTGTCACTTTAAAGCCATTCCCCCTTGTCCTGTCCCTCCAGGCCCTTGTTAAAAACCCCTCTCCAGATTTCTTGTTGGCCCCTTTAGGCACTGAGAGCTGCTCTAAGGTCTCTCTAGAGCCTTCTCTTCTCCAGGCTGAATGAGCCCAGCTCTCTCAGCCTGTCTTCATTAAAAAGGATGAGCTCTCAGGAGCCTGATATAAGCCTCAGGACCATGAATATGAAAGGAAGTTGTGTGTGCAGAGCAACTATCATCTCCAAACAGACTTGCTGAACCTGGGCCCAGAAATTATGAATAATTGGGAAGTTGTATGTGCAAAGAAAGACAGTGACAATAGCAGATAGAAAGCGTTTAGGTGGTGGAATAAAGGAAAGGGAAGTTTGAATAAAAGAGGGGACTTTGGCAAGGAGAAAGTTTCTGTGGCACTGGGAGCAGCAGCACTCGGGCATCTCTCAGGCTTTGTAGGAATAAAAGAAGCTAAATCGGCAGCTTACAAATGGATGTAATATGAGATAGAAGCCATATGCTGTCATTGCCGCTCCCCCTGCAAAAGACACTCTCTAAAGTCTTGATTGGGGAATGGGGTGTAAATCACAGAAGAGGCAGGATGCAAAATTCAGTAATTGCCATTAACTGACACTAGGCTAAAACCGTAATTGACAAAAAAGGTGGTTTGGGGCAGTCTATTAGCTTCTGCTCTGCTGTTCGTCTTTCTCACAAGTTCATAACAGAGTACAAGGCAGTAAGATACCCAGCTGCCTATTAATAATTGATTTAATGTAGCACATGAAGTGTGTGTAATCTGTTTCCTTGCTCCTCCATTTAATATAATCCATGAATCACGATGACCAGTAGAGACTGATTGACCACACGATGCTAACTATTCTTCTAACTCCAGCTGCTGACTTGCATTTAAGAAAGCTAAATGTCTACTAAATACTTTGTGGCTATAACAGGGATGCTGTGGGATATGATTAGTCAGCTGAGCAGGATAATGTTTGCTTTTGGATAAGAGCTTATAACTTCGCATTCTACTACTTCCAATAGTTCCAAGGCTGCCCAACATTATATACTAAAATAATTGCTGTCAAACATAGAACTCTCTCTTTTTGGCCCAGTGTCTGGTTCCTTCCAGAACAAAGGAAAGGTTTAACTTGCAAGCAGAAGCTCATTTTATTCTCAACAATTTGCTATAGGTATCAGAACCATGGTATCTATCTACTCCCTAATCACAAAATATGTCCTATTTTCAGTACCTTTTAAAGGTAAGAAACTACTACTATTCCTCCTTTACTAATACAGAAATAAGGCACTAAGAGTGCATGGAGAACCCCGCTTTGCTAGGGGTTTTAATTGTACAATTTCAGGCACTTCTGCTCATGAACATATGTGTGTTTTCCACCAATGCCAACATTTTCACACAGTGAGTGTCACTTCCTTTGTTAGCTCCAAATGTGCAAAGGTTGAAAGGGCATCTTTCCTAGTGAAAACTCTCTCAAGGACTTCAATAAATCATTCAAACTTCTGGTTGGAAATGTTTCCTTTCACACACTTTTAAGTGCCAAACACAAGCCCATCTGGAATCATTATTAATTCTGTTGAACTGTTTAATTCCAAGAGTTGGGTTGGTTTTTTTTTTTGTTAAAGAAAGACTTGATTCAGTATTTCATAACCATAATTGGAACAGCGCATTAATACTCAACAGCTCATTTCTTTATTCCGGGAAATGGCAAGCAACACATCTTGCACTCAATTTGTTTAAACAGTTACATTAGTAGACCAATGCTGAGAAATCTTGTACCAGGTAGCTATTCCCCCAAGTTTAATTCTTCTTATACATTTATTCTCCATACAGTAAAATACTCTTTGGGGCTTAAGAAAGCTTCTTAAACAGCCTGGAAGACATTTTGATGCATGCTTCACTGGGCACATCAGTCAGAGAATTAGAAGAATAGATGCCCAAGCGAGAGCAAAGTATATTCCTTCATGTACAAGCTCAAATCAAAATGGTTTTCTGGTTCTTCATCAGGAAAGAACTATTAAATTCAGCTTACAAGCGACATCCCATTCACATTTCAAAAAAGAAAACCACAAACCCCAATTGGCGCTTTTGTGTAAATCTGCCTACCTACCTTATTTTTGCATTAAATGCCTCTAGGATTTATATGCACGTTTAATGGAGGGGAACTGATAAATCTTGCTGTCATTGATATCAATGGCACAATTCCCATTGACTGAAACTTAGGGCAGCTTGGAACTTCTTTGCGTACTTCCCCATATTTAAGTGGTGTGGGACATACTTAGATTGTATGTTTGGCTCTTTGACAGTTGCAGTGAAGAGCAGTCAAAGGTTTTCATACGTATGTGGGGCTGCATAGCCCATTTAGTGCAGTCAGGCAGGCTACATGCAGATTAAAGCACCAGATCTTCATCCCTAGAAGCAGATGATTAATGTTCAGCTACAGAGATCTGTAGGTATGGAACCAGCTAGTTTTTAGTGTGCTACAATTATAAATTCATAGCCAGACTGTCATGATACAAATTGGTCTCAGCACTTATTTCTTTGGCAAAACTCCCATTCTTTGGATGCCTTTCTGTTGGAATTTACTGAGACATGAAAGATATCAAAAATACAGAGGAGTACTTTTCCAAGTGCAAAATTCACTAGAAGTTTTCATCATAAAATAAGCCAGAAGGGACCTTTCATGTCTCTGGTCCATACCCCTGCTCAAAATAGCATCAGCTTTGGAGGGAGATGAGGGACCCCTGAGGAACACCCCTAGTAACAACCACTCACTAGTTCAATTTAGACCTGCTGCATGCTATTCTTTGAGCCCTGTGGTCCAGCCTAGTAACAATCACTCACTAGTTCAACTTGGACTGCTGCATGCTATTCTTTGAGACATGTGGTCCAGCCAACTTTCCATTCATCTTGTCATTCTCCTGCTTGGTCCTCATGTCTCCAGCTCAGCACCCAGGATATTACTGGAAACAGCCAAAACCCTTGTTAAAGTCCAGGTAGATGACACCTACTATTCCCCACTGCCTGCTGAGACAGCCATTGCTCACTGGGACTGCCCATTTCACTGCCCATGGGCATCATTGCCCATAGCGGTGTCCAGTGTTTGTTACAGAGACCATGTGAAAGGATCCTAAGGAAACTGGTTTCCTGCATCAGCTAATATAGCTATGAGGACCTGATTGAATACCAATGCCAAGAGATAACAGCAAAATAAATTCTGTTTGAAAATATTGCTGCAAAGTCATCATATCCATAGAGAAAGGTTTGATGTATTACTAATCAGCTTCCCTGGAATATTCCTATAATTGTTACGGTTCCTTAGGCACAAGGAAATAATTTTCTGGATTTGGATCACTATGTTAGTTAGTCTGACAAGCCCCAAATAAAGTAAAATTTCACACATCAATCATTAGCATATTTGCCTATGAAACAGTGTGCAGAATTCATGCAAAATCAACAGCTTATTCAAGTAAATACATATTCATAATTATTCTATGTGAAATATTGCTTTCTGAGTTTATTCACTGAATGCTAACTACGTTCCTAACAAATACATACCAAAATAACAGCTCTCCTGTTACTATGGAGAGCGGGAGGAGAAAGTACAGCGCTTGAAGACTAATTGCAAAATCTTTGGAGTAAGAACAAAATAGTGTGATTCCTCATATACAGTAATAGTACTTTAGCAGCCCAAGGCTTTACATTCAAAGTTTCTGAGAGAGAAATGGAAAGTTGCTGGGTAAGTTGGTCAGAGATGCATCAAAAGTTTGTTTTATGGGAGGGACACTTCCCATCATTCTGAGGTATAAGAAGGGAAAGCGCAATTCTCGGCTGAAGAGGAACAAAAGGAGCACAGTCAGCAGATAAAGGGAGGTGATTCTTCCCCTCTATTCTGCTCTTGTGAGAGCCCTCTGTAGTCCTGCATCCAGCTCTGGGGCCCCCAACACAAGAGGGACAAGGAAATGTTGGAGCAAGTCCAGAGGAAGCCACAGAGATGCTCTGAGGGCTGGAGCACCTCTGCTACGGAGACAGGCTGAGAGAGCTGGGCCCATTCAGCCTGGAAAAGAGAAGGCTCCAGGGAGACATTATAACAGTCTTACAGTGCCTAAAGTGACCAAAAAGAAATCTGGAGAGGGGCTTTTAACAAGGGCCTCTAGGGACAGGAAAAGGGGGAATGGCTTTAAACTGACAGAGGGGAGACTGAAATGAGACATTAGGAAGAAATTCTTCCCCGTGAGGGTGCTGAGGGGCTGGCACAGGGTGCCCAGAGAAGCTGTGGCTGTCCCATCCCTGGCAGTGTTCAAGGCCAGGTTGGATGGGGCTTGGAGCAACCTGGTCTAGTGGAATGTGTCCCTGTCCATGGCAGGGGGTTGGAACTGCATGAGCTTTTAGGTCCCTTCCAACCCAAACCAGTCTGGGATTCTGTGAGTCTATAAATATGCTACATCTTAAATTGATTCTAGCTTGCTGGACACAACCATTGCTATCATAGCCAATCCCTTGTACTTCTCCTGCAGCTCAGCTAGTACAGCCAAGCAAGAATACATACCCATGAAGGCATCAGTATGCACATGTGCACATATACACACCTGCGGACACACAGCTATTTGATTCTTTATCTCCATAATACAATTTGCTTGTAGCAAGCAGAACACCATTGCTCCATTCCACCCCTCTGACGCACGGGAAGGAACCAGCATTTCATGTTTTATTACCAGGGTGTAGAAAATCTAGACTGTAAGTCACATTGATCAGAGAGCCAATAAAGCAAAGAACGCTCCCTGCAATATGGAGCCTGCAGAAGCGTTGCCAAGTAGTGACTGCAGCACTGCCAAGTGTCACTGCAGTGAGGCACAGAGAGACTCAATATCGCGTTAGATCAAACATGGGGCATGCTGCATTTCATAATGCAGCTAAAAATAATATTTTATAGTTTATCATCCTTTTTGCCAAAGATTGCTAAGCACTTTGCACAAATTAATGATGTTCAGGTTGCAAGCACCCATATGCGGTAGTTTTCCATATGGCAAAGGGGCTTTTTGATCCCTAATAGTGTGCTGTGCTCATTATTATGCAGCAGACTTTTTGTTTCTGTACACCAAGCCTGGGTTCTTACAAGGAAGTGATTATACTTGCCTAAATGGAGATTCTGGTGACAAGATAATTTACAATGCTCTGTTGAATAATCATGGAGCCAAGGTCAGGGAAACCATTGATGTAGCATAGTCAGGGCAGTTGTAAATAAACCACGCATCACAGAAGGGTTCACTCTCAGTGAGAGCAGACAGGCAAGAAAGAATTGAAAGGAAAGAACCTCCAGCACTCTCACCATGGTAAAATCTTATTTCCCATCCTTGTCTCCACAGATCCTGTGCCTGGCTAATTAAAGAAGGAGGTGTAACTATCAATGTAATCTCACTTGTTCTCCAATTTACCATAATTTCTACACTTGAGAGGCTGGTGAAATGGAACAGCACTAGTACAGTTTTCCATTCATCAGCAAGAAGCAGAACAACTCCAGGAATCGGGCTAAAAATAAATAAGAAGCAGGATCAGGTGCTGTGCACATGCATCTGTGTCTTTACACAGGCATGCGGGCACATGAGCATTTACTGGAGATAGCAATAGTAGCACAGGGGAAGATGAGCACTACCAGTAATTCATATGCACCTTAGCATATGAGTGCTTGCAGATGTACTCCCAGTATACTTAATAAGAGAGGAAAAGGCCCAAGAAAAGCGCATTAAAATTATGCTATCAACAAAATTAGCTTTTTAAACAAATACAAGCACCAAAATGATATGATCTGCAGTGCTGCAGAAGCCACTTGGGAGCTGTCAGGGCAACCCCAGAATCATAGACTGGTTTGGGTTGGAAGGGACCATAAAGCTCATGCAGTTCCAACCCCTGCCACGGGCAGGGACACCTTCCACTAGACCAGGCTGTTCCAAGCCCTGTCCAGCCTGGCCTTGAACACTGACAGGGATGGGGCAGCCACTTGCACTCCATTACTTTGCACTCCTGCACTTACACCAGAGCTTTTCAGAAAGTATCGGAGCAACTTTCGCACCTTTTCCATACAAGCGTGCTGGGAGTGATGCACAGGGCTGCTGCTGGGGTATCTGCTTGGCACAGCATGGATGCAGCTGGTCCAGAACCTCCTGTGAAAGACAGACTGGTCAGACACACAGATATCCTGGATCATCAGAGCTGTTTCACTCAGATGAGATAGCTGAGAAGGAAGATGTACCTGAGGGGCACGCCTAGGATGGAGGATTGACTAAATAAGTAACTATTCCCTGAGGAAACAGCTATCCAGCAGAACAATTTCTGAGAAAGATTTCCCAACATTACTACTAGTTAGACTAAACATACAATTACTTGCCATGCTCCAAGAGCTATCTTTAGCTCCTCTAAAAAGGATATAAAGAAGCGGTAACGGCCCAAATCCTCAAGTCAGTGTAAATCAGAGCTATTTGCTGGAAAACCCACTCTTTATTTCAGTTAAAAGAACTAATTCACAGCATCTTAATATGCATTTACGTTAATATTTGCACCTTGCAGGGCTAGGTAGATTGCACTGCTGGCACACGTCAAACTAAATGTCACTTCCAAAAGCCAAGGGACTTAACTGGAAACTGCCATTCAGAGTGACTAGCTGACAACATGTGGAACCTCTCCAGAGAAGCCTTCCCATCTTAAGCACCTCCTTGTGATTAATCTTCAGATAGACAATACACATAACTATTTCAAAAAGCTGCATTTTTAAGGACATATACATTAATGGACAAAGGAAATGTGAACAAACCAGCATCTTCAAGCACTGCAAGCACAGGGAAGGAAAACATAGACAGAGAAGCCAGGACCATTCAAAGACCACAGTTATAGCCCCTCTCTGCCACATGGCCTCCTGGCAGTGAGAGTGGATCCAGCCCCAGAATCCAGCCTCCATGCCAATCACTCCAGAGTGTTATTAAGATGCATAGCACCACGGCAGAATTCAAATCAATGTTTCTTTCCTGCACGTTGGAGTGGGATAAGGTAGCAAAGGTTCATATGAAAAGTGAGTGAGCTGCCTAGTAATGATGGGGTTTTGCATCACACAAGCTTAAAAAACAGTCTGGAATGAAAAATGTGTGCATTATTGCCTTTCACACTGTATCTGATCTTGCACTGCTATATGACTTGAGTATCTGGCAGAATTTGAGATCATTTCGCAAAGACTTGTCATCCTCCTTCACCAGATCACTCTCTGTAAGACACGATGGAGGGGGAGTTGGAATACATCATATTAGTATGAATATAAATGGCAATGATCATGCTCCTCCACAACACTTCCACTATAAGGAATCAGTTAATTAACTCTGAAATGAGCAGGCTTGCCAGTCAGGAATACAGCAGTTGAATTGATAACAGCTTCCTGACCCCTACTTCTCAAGGACAAGATTCGGTTAACACTTATTTATGTTAAACATTAGCTTACCCTGTGAGGAGCCTCCAGAAATCAATAGGGATTGCACTACACAAGTAAGACTGGCAGAA
Source organism: Psittacus erithacus (assembly GCA_009867235.2). Taxonomy (NCBI): domain Eukaryota; kingdom Metazoa; phylum Chordata; class Aves; order Psittaciformes; family Psittacidae; genus Psittacus; species Psittacus erithacus. Next base: position 12,930 of record WYDI02002579.1, read on the forward strand.
TCTGATACCAATTATAAACTTAAGACTGTCCCTCAACTGGCTATTTTTGTCTGCTGCTTTCCCTTTTATTTTGTGTTTCCACATTCCTCCTCCTCAATATCTGCACTCAAGAAGATACAGAACCTTCCCCTCTTACAGAAAGCATTTGAATGGTTGCTTTCCATCTCTTTAATCCAAAAAGTATGAATCTTGCTTGTTAAAGGAAGGTAATGTTTGACAAAGCTTGACAGATTTGAGTGTATTTCTAAACCTGGAAGGAGCCCAGCCTTTTTGACAAAAGGGAAGCAACAATTTGTGGCTATTAAATGTGAAGTGGTTTATTTCTTCTTGAAGAGTGTAGCTGGAATCACTAAAGAAAGCATTAAGGGAAGCAATCTGGGCTTAAATAAGAGGAGATCTAAGATCTGCACATTTTGTTTCTTGTACCAATGTGCGTGGGGGAAGAGATGGGTAGAAACAAGGGGACGTAGTTTCCATTTGCGTTTCCTTTCCCCCAATTTTCCCAGAAGCAGAACAGACTGTAGCTGGGTAGAGGAACTGAAACCCTAAAGATACTGGTAAAGAGAAGAATACTCGTGTGATGTAAAAGGAAGGTGGGAGAGAAAAATCCTCAAGCCTTTTATTTTGAGATAGCTCAAAGCTAAATTACATCTTGCTGTGTAGGGAAAGCATGTCCCTGGAGAGCTGCAGCTTGGATTTCTGTGTCTCCTTTCTGGTCTGGCCTCCTATGTTGGACTCCTTCTCCTAAACTATCACTGTCACCTGCCAGCTACAGCAATAGGCAGCAACCTCCTTGACCCCAGCCAAGACAGAAAAGCCCATTTTACTGTTGGAACAGTAGCTTGGACAGGGAAGCTGGAGGGCTCCTCACCGGCCTCACAGTGAAGCAACTCAATCTTCATCCTTTTGGGTTAGCTCCATGCACTGAAGGACAGGAAACTGAGGTTAGGCAACCCTAAAAGCAAGCCATTTTTTAAAGTCACCTGATGAGACAGTTGTTAGTGTAGTAAGAGCTGTTCATGTGGCAGAAACTGCATTTTTGACCAAAAGCATTTGTTTGATGGGAAATTTAGAAGAAGGCCTATTTTTGCTGAAAAAAGAAAAGAAAAAAAAAAGTCCAAAAAACCTAAAAACCTCTTTACTGGGATCTCGGGAGTGAACTCATCCTTCCAATACTGATGTGCATAACAGATACCAATAGCATAACAGATACCAATGTTTTCTGCTACAGAATGGCTATTGTTCACTCTCTCTCAAAGCCAAGTGACAGATTGTGCAGGAAATTAGTTGGGAGGCATTGCTACCTTGAAGCTATGTAACCGTCTGACTTTGCAACAGCGACTAGCTTTAAGTCTCTGTTTCCCTAGAGTTTAGCAGGTATTGCTTGGTACAAATTAGATGCTTCCAGATTTCTTTTTTAGAGTGTTTTCACATCAGACACTGCCTGACACTATTAGATACCTAGCAAGTTAAAAACCCCAAAGAGCTGTGTCTGGCTCTGGTGTTGTTTTCTGCTCATGTCCTAAAGCCACGTCATATTGAAATAAGGCACACAGCATCCCTCCCTTCCTCCTTCTTCAACAGTGTCCTGGTTTCCATGGAAAAGAAAACCTGGGGCATATGCTGAAAGGGAATTACAGCATGGTCAGAGGTCCCTGAGGCAGATGAGGGGGGCAGCAGGTCTGCAGGCACCTGCTCGGCTGTAGAAACAGAGCTAGTAAGTCAGGAGTGTCTTATTCTTTCTGTACATACAGACAAGAAGATTAATTGCTTAGTGGAGTATTGCCTCTGGGGTTGGAATTGGATTTCTCCCCAAACTGTTACTTCATTTCATGTCCCTTTCAAGCTCCTCTTCCATGCAAAAGATTTTAGGAGGAAATGCCACTGGATTACACAGCTGCTGTCTGCCTGGGCTGTAAATGTGCCAATCTGCATCAGCCTGGAGGCAGTACTGAGAACAGACTGGAAGGGACTGCAGTCTTCCTCTGCTACTAGTAGCATCTTACTTGCAAATCTGAAACAATGGAAGGGAAAAGGTGCAGCAGAACTAGAGAAAGCCAGGTCTGAGCTACTAAAAAAAAGATAAATGAATCCTTTTTTTCTCCTGAGAAAAGCATGTGTGAAACACAGCACTCTTGAGGGATGCCCTGAAAGGTGTCAGCATGAAGCTACTGTAATCAATGGAAGAAAAATGAAGTTCATGAAGTAAAAATGTCCCTGTTTGTGCAACTGATCAGGCTGGGATTGAAAACTGCTGAGAACAAACCTGTCACTAAACACACTGAAAACTTTTAAAAGATATATGGAAACAACACCAGTGTAGTACGAGAAAGCTGATTCATATCCTTGTTTTGCAGACACAAATTTGGAGTAGAAATCAAATGCAGAAATGCTGGTCAAAAATGAAGCTCTAAAGCTTTGCAGTTACCTTTTCTGTTAATAGATAAGCAGGCATATCATTATTAAGAATCACAGAATGGTTAGAGCTGGATGTGACCTTAAAGCTCATCCCGTTCCAACCCCCTGCCACAGGCAGGGACACCTTCCACTAGACCAGGTTGCTCCAAGCCCTGTCCAACCTGGCCTTGAACACTGCCAGGGATGGGGCGGCCACAGCTTCTCTGGGCACCCTGTGCCAGCGCCTCACAACCCACACAGGGAAGAATTTCTTCCTAATGTCTCATCTAAATCTCCCCTCTGTCATCTTAAAGCCATTCCCCCTTTTCCTGTCCCTAGAGGCCCTTGTTAAAAGCCCCTCTCCAGATTTCTTGTTGGCCCCTTTAGGCACTGGAAGCTGCTTTAAGCTCTCCTCTGAGCTTTTTCTTCTTCAGGCTGAACAAGCCCAGCTCCAGAGCACAGGGGCTCTGTTATGGGAAACATCACCATGTAGCATCAATATAAAATTTCCTAATATTAACTTCACACTGTGCAAGAAGGCTTTCATCTTTTACAGAGACCTGCTATCTTGATGTTCAGTCTTTGGGTTATGCAAGGACTTTGTACCCTGGCAGACTCAGAAGAGGAGGAGGCAACGTGAACAGTCTGAAAACTGGCTGTCTGCCTTGCCTCTCATTAAATCAGTTCTGGTGTTAAGAGTTGTCTCTTGGGAACCAGACAGAGATGTCACAGTAGGATTCCTATATGAAGGGACTGCCTTGCATGTTGGCTGCACATCCTCATTTTGGGATTGGTATATATGTGTGAATAAGGCGATTCAAATTTAGAATACTCTCAGACTTCTTTTAGCCCCAAAAGAAAGACATAAGCATCTGCTAGTGATGCATAGAGCACACGGATGTTAAAAGACAAGTCAACAAAACTTTAATTTACTGTCATTTACCCTTTTTCGTATGAGAGACTTTTAAAGGGTAAAGCACAGGAAAAATATTGTATGTGTTCAGTGCTTCCTTAGAGGAAGGTAATAAACTCCTCAGCTACATCCTCTGTTGAACCAAGTTAGTAAAGTGTAAGCTTATTTAGTAACCACCATTTTAGAGGTGCCAACCTTTGCTGAATGGTAGCTAATATTATTTCAAGGCATTTCTAAGTATTTTTATCAACAATACCATGATTGCAATATCAACTGCCCAGGGGTGCCTCACTCCTCATGGTTATGTGCTTCGTTTCAGTTGGCACATTTGAGGAGCTCAGTGTTGAGTGTCACAATCTGAGCCTAAGGCACTTAGAACGTCTTAACTAGGAAATTAACAAAACACCCCTGCTTTCAAATGGCTGTGTAAGAGGAGAAAAAGACAGACTCCAGAGTTAACACTTAAAAACTTAAGTAAAGATCATACAGAATTATTTAGAGAAACTAACTTGGACACCTGCTGCTATGATGATACCTTGTGGGATTCATTAGAGGCCTGTTTGACATTCAAGTAAGTTCTTGTTTCTGGGGGCAAGAAAGGAGGAGTGTGTAATTTAAAGAAACTACAGGATTTAGAAATGAAGATGAAAGATTCACAACTATCTTGGAACTTGGAAATACTATGATAAGAGGTAGAGTGGCCTCTGAGGTACTGCACAGAAAGAAATGAGAAAGTTAATAGGGGAAGCACCAAATTAGAAACCTGAAAGAGAAGGATTAAAGAACGAATATTATATCATTTGTCAGCATTAGAGAGTCCAACTTCATCCTTTTTTTATAGGGCAACTTCTTTCACAGACCTGTGCAGCCCATTAAAGACTCCAGTATTTGCACACCAACAACGTGCAAGGTCTAAAAAATTATTTCATAAACAATGGAAGTTCCTATGGATTTGTATCTTACATCTCTCCCCTCATCCTAACTGGACGTAACTTTTCCCTGTAGCCCATTCTGCGAGTTGGACTGAGCAGAGTCCCACCTCTGCTGCTGAACAACCTCATAGCTGCTTCACAGGCATTTCTGCAGCCAAGGCACAGGTAATCCTTGTGCTGACTTAAATACATAAGTGAACAGAGTTTGTACCACATAAGCTGCCCTTCTTCCTGCCCTGGCTCTCCCCGACAGTCAACCCATGATATCATGTAAGATCAGCTAGAAATGTCCACTACAGCTTCAGGAGGAGCATTTTGGCCTGGAGAAAGCACCAGAGAGAGCTTATAAGAGTCTTCCAATACCTAAAGGAGGCCTACAAAAAAAACTAAAGAGGCACTTTTGACAAGGGCCTGTAGGGACAGGAAAAGGGGGAATGGCTTTAACCTGACAGAGGGGAGATTGAGATTAGACATTAAGAAGAAATTCTTCCCTGTGTGGGCTGTGAGGTGCTGGCACAGGGTGCCCAGAGAAGCTGTGGCTGCTCCATCCCTGGCAGTGTTCAAGGCCAGGTTGGACAGGGCTTGGAGCAACCTGGTCTAGTGGAAGGTGTCCCTGCCTGTGGCAGGGGGCTGGAACAGGATGAACTTTAAGGTCCCTTCCAACCCAAACCAGTCTGGGATTCTAGCATTTTGCTCCCCAGTTATCACTCAGCAGCACTCAGGCTTATGGGGCAGACCTTACCGACACCAGGTCAGAACTTGATGCATCTTGAGCAAATGCTTACAAGCGTTAAAGATGTTATTAGCCATTCAGGCTTATACCTCCTGGGCTCCCATTTGTTCCCACATATCTACCAGCAATATACAAGAGTCTTTCATTCCATATGTGGGCTGTAGGAGGTAATGCTCAAATACTATGATGAAGATAATCTAAAAATACATAAAGTCTGAGTAGATTAGACTAAAACACTGATGAAGATGTTCTGGGAGATGATCCTTTTATTTGGAACTTTCACCTTAGCATGGCAAGGATTGAGATTTTTCACTCTTTTGGACTATTATAAATCCTGCCTTTTCCCTGGACAAAAAGATGGATTGAGAACAGTATCTGTGAGTGAAAAATGCAAGACTGAAGGTCATGGAACATGTTCTGCTTTTTATCAGCTTATTATGTAAGCTTTATATTTAGGTTTGTGCTGGTTGTATGCCTGGGAAAGATACATTTTATAAATAAAATAATCAGAAAAAATCCCAACATATTGCAATATATCTTCACCTGTTACATGGAGGCAAACTTTCCGTAGGAACAAGTTCTCACATTCCCAGTGGATTTTAAGAAGTTGACTCTGACCTTTAAAACCAGTTTTAGCTATAAAGAAACGCTGAAGCTAGACACATTAAAGACTGAGATGGTCAGCTATTGTAGTTACCAGACTGACTGGTACAATATATAGCTATCAGAAACCAACAGGATTTTCCTCTTTCTTTTCCGATCATACCGGTTTGCATTGCCTGACATCCCGCTACAAAATTTAACTGGAGAGAAAGCTTAGTGAAAAACCACTCTTATCAGAATGAATTCCAAGTGGTTTAGAAGATGGTTTCATATCCAAGTGCCTCCATTTCGTCAAGCACTCTTTTCTAGAAGAGACTGAATTTTAAGTTAATTAAAACCATCAAACAAGATTCCAATGGGTTTGATTTTCTTTCACAAGACTTGATCTGCACTTCACAATTTCTGGCACTTCCTCCTACAGAAGCTATGTGTCACATCCCTGTTGTCATGCTGTACCAAGGGACTGGATAAGCAAAGCCTTGCAGTTACAAAGGGGTGGTCAATTAATCTCTAGTTCTACCTGTATGATCCTACTTGATTTACCAATGGCTGCTCCCTTAGATATCTGCTCAATCTGTTTGAATCAGCTCATTGGAAACCTAATTCTTGGCATACTGTTAGAAACAAAACCAAACCAAAAACAAAAGGAAGAAGCAGAAGAGTGGAAGAAGAATGATCACAGAAAAGGCAAAATATCTATTCTGTACTAGTTAATCCAGCTTTCTTTTATCTTGTGTTTTGTCACTGTATACCTCTCATAATTACTCCCATTTTTTTTATTCTTTTATTTTTACAGGGGCTGTGCAGATTGATCCAGAGGATCTCTATTTTGGACGCCATTATGCCATTAAGAAAGTATTATCTGCTCATTCTGACAGCTGATCTATGACAAAAAATCAGCTGTTACTATTATTCTCTCTTCCTCTCAGGTTCAGAAGGAATCATGTCACTTGAAACATCCTCATTTCAAATTTCAGCTTTTTCCTTTACACCTGACATTATCACACACATTCTTGCTCTCCAAAAGAAAAAAATCCCAGGCTTATTTTTAACATCTTTCATCCAGCCTACGCTTCTATAAAGATGAAATATTGTCTCTTCAACTTTTATGCCTGGAACACATCTATACAACAGGAGAGTGCAGTAACAGAGGGGCTACAGCAAGGAGGTTAAATACCCCCAGATGTGTCATGCCATGGTTAAGGCATCCAACACTTCTTTTTACATGGGGATGTTCCTGAATGAGTATCTTGTACTTTGGGAACACTTATCTATTTGATCTGAATTAATCTTCTCTTATACCATACCCTGTAATTTGTCTTTCCACGCTTTCTATTTCTTCTGCTAAAAGAGTTTCCTTGAGAATCACACTAGGTCTTGTTTCTTTACTGCTTATCAAGGCCACTCTTTCTTGGAAGCAAAATACCATAGCAAAATTCTCCAACTCATTCACTTTTAGATCCAAGATCCATGTGGGCACCAATTTCCAAAGATAAAACCCCCTTTAAAGAACGTTTCTTAATCCCCTGGACTGACACTGGGAAATCATATGCTGGTCCACACAGCCTCCTGGCTTCTCTCCAGCTTTCAGCTACATCTTGCAATTGTAGGGGCTCCAGAGCAGCCACATCCATGCAGAGTCACACTCCTTCCCATCTCTAGCTCTCTGCAACAAGCCCACCCCATTGGGTCCTCATTCACTTCAGCGTGACATCCCTCCCTAGACATTCTGATACCTCAAGCTTCATCTCTGTCTATCAGGGAAGACTTCAAAGCAGTGCTGGGGTCAGGGTTCAGATCCTTCTCTGGATAAACAAAAGAAGATTCTAAGTGTAGCTTAGGAGGAATGATGCAAAGCAACTGATTGCATTTTGTCAAGGAGAATGAACTAAGCACAGGCTATCCAATATACGAATCACTTTAAACGATTTGCAAGGCATATTAACTCCATGTTCTTTTAGGAGATGCCCTGAAGGATTTTAGGGCGACACTTATAGACAATTTGTACCTACCAGGAAACAAAGCACTGACTAATACACTAAAAGACTACAAAAGAAATATAAGCACTTCCTTACTGGAGGGAGTTTTCTTCCTTTTCCTGAAATGCAGAAATTTCAAAGTGCAAAAGAATTTCTAGAGCACAAGCAAAGCCAACAACAGTAGGGTAGCTTAAATCATTACTTCAGAATCATGGAATCCATCCATCATGGAAAAAGTACTACTATACAAAACAGCAAGAAAGAAAAATGTTGCAGAAAAGGAAGAGGAACACATAAACCTAAATACTGGCCATATACACTAGTTCATTGATGATTTCCAGTAATTAACACACAGCAACACCAGAGAGGATTCCTCCTCTATAGCCAATCTTGAGAATATAAGGACAGCTGACCAACTTCCCATATCATGATCAGACCACAAAATTATCCCTGTGCCTGGATAAGATAGAGCAAGAGCAATATAAAATATCCTGCAGGATGCCAAGATGTTCAAAGGATGTTTGCCACTTTGTCAAATGGAAAGCAGCAGAGGCAAAAGGGCAGGGGATACAAGCCAGATCTGAGATAGCTGGGAAAAAAGGCTGGTATTAAGTTTCTCAATGATCCTCCTGATGCCATGTGCTTACAAAAATAATAACCTGAATTCCTTGGAAAAAATTCCCTTGACTTCATGCCAATTTGCATTAATGACATTAAATCTTGTTCTGAAGCCAAGGAGGTTATATAGGGTAAGGGCATAAACTGAATCCCCATTCAAGATGATGCTAACAGTTCTCCAGAAGTAATAACGCAAATACAGCTTTTACTCTTTAAACTTGACATTAATGCTAAACTATTCCTCTTCCCACACTATTACAACCAGTTTTGTTATTAATAGTAACAGTGATTGGTGGTGCAGTAGTGCCTCAGGACCTTGACTGAGATCAGGCCTATTGCACTACTTACTTCACAAACACCTAAGAATATGGAACTTGCAGATTCATCCTGCCCGCGAACTCAGCTCTCAAAAGATGAAGCAATCAAGTGATAGGAGGAGACGAGAACACCCGAAAGACGGGAAGGGAATCAGGCAAAGGTCACATCTCACAGAAGGAAAAGCAAAATGAGGCACTGGGCTGGATGCTTGCAGTGCCAGCCTGTGTGAGCAGCAGCCCTTGAGCCACAGTTGATTCCCAGTGGCACCCTGGTGACACTTTTCCAGAGACCTGACTCTGACAAGGCTGGCTTTTTCAAAGCAAAACACACAGAATTGCCAGATTTGCCACCCATGCTTTCATTTTGTGATGTGGGCATTTATGGGCTTCCAACAGGTAGCACAGGTCACCTGATTAAAAACAACCTGAACATCACTCTTCCCCTCTACTCTGTTCTGGTGAGACACCTCCCCCCTCCCTGTAGTCCTGCATCCAGCTCTGGGGCCCCCAACACAAGAGGGATGTGGAGCTGTTTGGGCAAGTCCAGAGGAGGCCATAGAGATGCTTTGAGGGCTGAAGCACCTCTGCTATGGAGACAGGCTGACAGAGCTGGGCTGGTTCAGTCTGGAGAAGAGAAAGTTCTGAGGAGACCTTAGAGCAGCTTTCAGTGCCTAAAGGGGCTGACAAGAAAGATCAAGAGGGGCTTTTGACAAGGGCCTGTAGGGACAGGACAAGGGGGAATGGCTTTAACCTGACAGAGGGGAGGACTTAGATGAGACATTAAGAAGAAATTCTTCCCTATGAGGGTGGTGAGGTGCTGGCACAGGGTGCCCAGAGAAGCTGTGGCTGCCCCATGCCTGGCAATGTTCAAGGCCAGGTTGGACAGGGCTTGGAGCAACCTGGTCTAGTGGAAGGTGTCCCTGCCTGTGGCAGGGGGTTGGAACTGGATGAGCTTTATGGTACCTTCCAATCCAAACCAGTCTGGGATTCTGTGAATTTGAGCCTACGGTGAAGTTAACAAGAACAGCTTTGTCTCTATTTTAATCCATGCATCCTCAGCACTCTCCTGTTATAGGCAATTATTTGACATAGCCAAACAACTTGGTCTCCTCATCTCCAGCCGAAAGCAACGAAAGCCCAGTGAGAAATACAAAAGTATGCTTGATCAGAGAAGCTACAGCCCAAACATCAGTCTCTCATCTGAAGGGATTGCAAGGCACTTTCCAAGACCAATGAAAAGCTCCACTCATCTGTGGGAGGCTGGGAGATGGCAGCCGGGCTGACAACTGGCACATCTTCACTGCAGAAGGATGGGCAGGTGGAATTTTCAATCAAGGATATGAAAACAAATCCTTGTTGCTACCAAGAGTCATAAAATCTGAAGTGAATCAAGGGAGAACAAACAGGGTTTGTGTTCTTTTTTATCCCTTGAGAGAATTTCAGCTGTTTCTTGCCTATAAAATACATGGAAATAAACTTGGAACACTCTGGAACAAGTTAAAATAGATACATTTCTGAGAACCCAAATGCTACAATATTGTTAATCCCTTCCCCACCCCCCTCCTAGCCCCCCCAAAAAGGGGAGAATTGTGAAATTTTAAAGAAGAATCAATTATTTTTCCTTTGGGTTTTCTTTGGCACACTGCACTCACAGTTTCTAACTCCTCAACTGCAGATACCAGAACTTTTTTTTTCCTAGAAAGCAGTATTTTAACATGACTAAATGACTGTTGAAGCAAGAAGCTTAATAAAAACACCAACTATGAGACACCAATACTGGTGCTGCAATAAACACTAAGCCATTTCATCTGACTGTGCAGCATAAGAAACAAAGGCCTCTAAACTGCTACAAGTTAAACCACAAATACAAGGTTTTACTATTTAATATAATATACCACAAGAAAATTTATCACAACTGATTAGAGCTGGCATGAATGTGTGCTTGGCTTCCACTGTGTAAAGCCCAAGCGCACCCCTGAGACGGGAAATCCTTGTGCCTGTGGAAAATAACTGCGAACTTTGCCCTATGGTGAGTTTGCAAGAGGCTGACACAGGAAAAAAGAAGTGACTGGAAAGGATCTGACTGGAAACACAATAGCAGACTTAAAAGGCTTTGATAAATGAAAAGTCATTCCAAGATTAGGGTCTCATTCAAAAAAATAACAAAGACATTTTCTGGTATGTGGCTGAAAATAGATTCCATATGAAATCGCTTAGCAGAGCTTATCAATATTTTTCATTCTCAGCCCTCTTTGAATAAATGAGGTGTTTCCAAGAACAAAAATGGCATTTTTAAAACTTCCTGAAACTTAGATACAAAAGCTACACAATTAGTGTTTTCATTTTTCAAACCAATGATGCAGATTTTAAGCTTTTGACATTGCAACTCCTCCATGCTTCTTTTCCTTCCATCTGACTGTATCCTGCCCTCACTTCTCATAAAAAATACTACAAGCAAGGAAAACAAAAACAACTTTCCTTGCCTGAAAATTGAACTGAGTTAGACTCAGTCGATTCAAATGTTCCAGAAGCTTTGTGGAAAATTTAGAGAAAGCACCGAGCATTTTCAGACCATCAATGAATCTTTAAATCCCTCTTTTCTCAGGACATAGCTAAGATTCCGCCCTCTGTAAAGGGCTGTTGCAGATGGAATTTGTTTTCCTTTTCTAGGGAAAAACCCCTGATGGAATGAAGCTGAATCAATTTTAGAAAGACAAAGCAAGTAAGTGAAAACTCAAAGTTGTCTCAGGTGCCTAACACGTGTTCATGGTACAACATATACAAACTAATAATTCATTTGTTTAACAGTAAAAACACACGGAAAAAAGCTATTTTTCTGTTGATACATTAGATATTAAAGCTTTGCAGCACAGAGTTAAACTGCTTGTAAGTACAGGTTTAACACCACCACATTTCTTAGAGTCCATTGACCTGGGAGCAGAGATGGTTATAAACGGCACAAAGGCACTCTCTCATTTCAGGATTCTCAGCCCAAAAACTACTACCCACTCTCTCTACAGCAGTCTTACTCTTAAAAAGTCACTCCAGTCCAAACGGGTAAGAGATGTTGCTGTCTAAGCTTTTTAACTCCCATACTTCCCTTCCAAAATAAACACCAGTTGAAAGCTTCCAGCCTGGGCCACTCACACCCTGGCAAGAGGAATGCAGAAGACCATGTAGGAGAGCACCACCTAGTGACTAACACCACAACAATATCACTGGTGGAAACCACACAAAGGAAAACAAATACCGAAGTTTTAATAGCAGCGTGCCACGTCCAGTTTTCCTATTTTTTTTTTCTCCTTAGTCCTTGGACTTTGTTCTTTGTCCTCATTTTGACCAAATGTTAAGTCAAGAGGCGACGTCCTTCAAGTTCAAAACATTGAGTTTTGGTAAAACATATCCACTATGTTTTAAAACAGGTCAGTCTTCCATTAGAATTTGCCCTTTAAATATGCAGTGTAGGAAACTGGGAATCCAAAACACCAAAAACTCAATTCTGCAACCATGACTCAAGTGAATAATCATGAGACATCTGTGGGACTACTTCCAGGAGTAGGAAAAGCAGCATATGTCTCAAAGTGCTTAGAGCAGTACAATTCTGCCAATTTTATCATGACTCTCCTATCTGCCGGTTGAAGCTGCAGCTTCTGGAGTCAAGTGCTTCCATGTGAATCTGAATTTTACCCTTATAAAAGAAAAACAAATTTCTAACTCTGAAGTTCAGAGAAAAACAACTTGGGGAACTGCAAGACACATGAACTCCCCAAACTAGAAATTATCATGAGAAATAACACAGCCTATTTATAATGTTTGAATGCCACTGAGAAAGCACAGGCATGGTGTTTGGAGATAATACTGAGAGCAAACTCTCTGAATCTCACTCTTGGGTCCAGCAGCTGAGGAAATCAGCCTTTCAGGAAAGGCCACCACACCCAAATTTTACTGGCTTGCTCTTCTGCTATTTCTGAACAACCCTGTGTGTGTGAGCAACTGGAAAAACAGCTCTGCATTATTTTGGGGAGGTGAGGGGATACTGACAAATCCTATTTACCTTCACAGATCAAATGTGGCAACTGCAGGTAATCACAGTTGTATAAACTCACACAACACATAACTACAATGCATCTTCTTCAGCAGAGATGTAGCCTAAGCGTATATACAGCTGCAAGATCACCATGTACTGTATTACACTTCTTTGTCCTCTTATTAAAAGATCTAAACTAACAAGCAAATCTAATTATATGCCTTGTTTCTTCCCATTTTCACAATGATCCCAACTCTTCTTGGATAATGGAATGAGGTAACTTGAAGTAGCAAACATTTCCTCTCCATCATCTGAAGTCCAGCAGGTCATATAGCTATAATATGTGATAGGAAACTTGTTTTACTGTGTTTCTGCCGGTTTTCACAATTATGTGAATATTTTGTAGCTGTTTATGCCAGCTTGCATCCTTCAGCTGCAATTCAGCATGGCATCTAGACTATATCTCCAAACAAAGGATTTCAGCAAGCTGATGCCCACAGCAGCTCTGGAGGTTTGCTCTTGCTGGGGAGCCAGCAGGTCTTCCTCCTGGTTGCTTCTGAAAGCATCTTTCTTCACTACACTTTCCATCTGCACTCTCTTCTATTTTCCATTCAGGTCAAGTCTGTGTTTTTTGCCCACTCTGCCTGTTGCATTAGTGGCACCTGAAAGTGAAACTTTGGCTGGGAAACATTTGGTAAATTTTTAAATACCATTATTGATTTTACATCAATTTTCTTCATGAACAAGGAAAAACTCTTAGGAGAGGTTGTAACAGCCAAGAAATATTTGACAGGTTGTTTAAAATCTACTGCCTGTAAACAGTATGATTAGTTTATTTTCTTTGTTTTTAAGTATATTCTTTAAACATACCTTATCTTTACTAATTAGTATTGTTCACCCTGAAGTTCATAGCACAAAATTCATCACATATTACCTGCAGCAGAGATAGACTTCATATAGAAAAGGTCTGGATATTTTGCCCAGAACTTTTTTTCCCCCCTTTCCTTCAATGGCACATAATCAGAACATAATAATTTTGCCTCTGCACCAGCCAGCACCACTTCTGTGGCTTCTCTTTAAAGGCATCAAACCTGTAGAAGGGCAGATTCTTTCATGCAGGCAAACTTCTTGCCTGTGAAGTCAGTTTACTTCACATCCCATAAGTCTCCTTTTGGATACAGATTGACTGCTCTTCAGTGAATAACTTTTTAGTTACTCTTTGGCCTCAGAAAATTACCTTTGAAATGTTTTATGCAAGAGCATTCATTATGAACAATTAATGTACTGAAAACATCAGCACCTCAAGAAGGCATTCTATAAAAGATGAGTAAATTTATGTTCACACATCAAACTTCCTGTACTTTTCATTCTTCTAAAATGCATGCCTTACACTGTAATACAATAGCTGATACGAATTTGATGACCTGAGTGGAACAACGTCAAAACTGCCATAACTGTGTGTTTTAGAAAAGGAAAGCAATCGCTTCAGTTTTTTTCCCTACCACTATTTTTAGGTAAGGCATCTGCCAGCTTGATAGTAACTCAAAGTACTTACACTGGAACATCTCTTTACATATTTTTTAGTCAGAAGCCAAAAAAAATTGGTTAAGAGGAAGATGGAGTCTACAGAAACATTCATGCAAAGTGAGAAAAGTCTTCTGTATCAGTTATGGGGTGAAAGGGTTGCTTGTACCCACTTAGCCTGACAGTTTTATGCTGTGGAATAATCTAAATACCAACCTCTTCAACTCCTTCCCTTGACATGTAGATTTTTGATTGCTTCACTTCATTTAGTGAGGTTTAAGTCTTAAAAATGCTTCATGTTTCATACTACAGTGCAAAGGCTTCAGGAAGTATTTTAATGATACTATCACCTAATTAAACCCAGGAGCAGCAGATTCTAATCTAATTTGTAGTAACATGTAAAGTAACAGCACGGGGCACTTCAGTTGGTTTGCACTGCTGGAAGGGAGATTAGAGCACAGGTCACTCTACATGACTTACTGCAGTGACAGGTAGAACATACCTCACTTGCCATGTCACAGCACCACACCTAGGAGAAAACAAGCAGAGAAGTTCAATGGCTTGTTCCTCCTCAGCAAGAACGAAGTCCACCAATAAACAGAAGAACCTTCAAATATGAGCTCTCAAAGTCATCCATCAACTTCCTTCTCTGGTTTGCTGCAGTCACTCTTCCAGAGTGGAATACAAGTGTTCCATTTTACTTTTTTAAGGGGAGAGGCATAAGAAGGCTTGTGCTCATAGGAAAAAGGTTTATTGATTGGGCTTGATTAATTTTTAGCTGACAGATTATTGTGAAGTTTAATACTGAATTAATAGTATTAATTTTAGACAAAAGTCATTAGAGTACAGACAGATTAGAGAAATAAAATGCCAGTTGTGTTTCTCTCATACACTACAATAAGGAAAACATTGTTGGAACAGATCTGTATTTCAACTCAATTACATTTGGCAGGTCAATTAGAACTGCTCATTAACTAATACAAATATTTCTTCTTTGAGTGTGCTGTAATAATGGATCTTTTCCATTTTCATCTCACAATATGAGTGATGAACAGGATGATTCTAATTAAAACTAACACCAAGCATTCCATTCCCCAATCATCATCATCTTATGTTCTCTCACTGACTATTCTTCCACACCCCCAAAAAAATTTGACTCATAAATCAGTCTGCTACCTTCTTTCTCCCATACCTCACAGGTTGGGCACACAAATAATATTTCTACATAGTCCAACAGAGTGTCTTGCAACAGAACATTGCTGTCAAGACAGCCAGCCAGGCTGCAGAAACTCTGTGACTGGGATATGCACCCAGACATGTTCACAGCTAGATCCCAGCACCGCGCTGCCACAATCCAGCACTGCCAAACATTGGCTACTGCAACTAACATCCTGTTGGCATGGAGTTTTACTACATAAAACTGAATCTCTTCCTTCACTTACTACTAATAAAATGCCCATTTTTTTTTTGTGAACAAATATGCTAATCCATACTGAAAGTTGTTCACACAAGTAGTGATACCAACACAGATGTAAGTCTAAAAAACCCCCAACCTGCATCAGAATGAGCCTGGTTTTGCCAGGCAACAATACAAGTCGTTTACTGAATCACATATAGCAGTAAGATCACCAGTTTGATAAAAAAGACAGAGATCAGCTGTTAAGAAACAAAGATTATAAAAACAAACAATAAAAGTTGAACTTATTAACTTCTAGTCAGCTAGCCTACCTATCTGAAACATGCACTTGCAACAACTATCAATAGCTTAGAGCACAGAGACATTTCTTCCCTTCATCCCATTCCTAACAGGAAAATTCTCTAAAATATTAGGCTAGTCTTGTCTTACTTATGTTTTCCTTCTAATCATTGGCTAACTGAGCCTTGAAAACACATGAAAATCTTCATTTGCCATTTTCCTCTTCTGCTTTGCTGTAAAGAAAGTCACAAAAACTTAAGCTGAGGAGCAAGAATATACAAGACTTTAAGTGACAGTAAATAGGAGTTGGTAGAACTAGACACAGATAAGTGGAGAAAAAAAAAAGACTTATTTAATATATTTAAACTAGTTGTTTTGTAATGTGTCCTTACAATAAATATGTATTCACCTATGTTATATAAATTTGAGAACCAGATCACATTGATTTCATCACCAACAGTTAGTGGAGAGGATTTTACAGTGCTATTGATCTCATTTATACAAATCTTCTAAATGGATCTGTTCTCTATCTCTGCTTGTCAGCATAAAACTGATGAGATCAAGACATTAATTTATAGGCAATTGGGAGAGGAGAGCATTTCCATACACAGCACAGTTACCCTTTATCAGTTAACTTGTGTGAATTCCTGGTTTTCTGTCCTTCGCATAATGAAAAGGTCATGTATCTTTTGGTATTTATGTTCACAAACTGGGTGATATACAGTCAAGACTGGAGAATACACACCTATAGGGCATATACCACACACTTGGCTAATGAAAGCATTCAGTTCCCTTTGCCAAATCCTCAAGTCTTCCTCAAGGAAGTCTTTCCTCAAGGAAGTTTTTCTCATCCTGAAAGTGAAGCAAATCAATATTCGATATAAAACAGCCTTTACTCAAAGTCCTGGAGTTTCAAGATGGCCAGGGATTAGACTAGATGGATTGAAACAGCCTATGCTTCAACCAGCAATGCCACAGTGAAAGGCATTGAGGACAGTATGACAGCTGACCTACTAAGGACAAGAGGACAGAGTTCAGATCTCACCAGAGAAACAGGGTCACTGTGGGGACAAAACTGTCACAATCAAGCCTTTAACTGATGTGATAATGATGGAATATGAAAATGACCTAGAATAACCTAGGATGATGGCCAAGCAAAGATTCAAAAGTACACACCTACAGAGTGCTACCCTGAAAATCTATTCTGTCAGTTGTCCTTAGCAAAGTATTTTCTGGCACTGATTAGCTGACCCTGCCAGCTGAGGCGTAGGAATGGCTACATGTAAAATGGAGAACAAATAGCAGTAAAAATGTCCCCACCATGTGGATAACTGGAAAAAAACATGCAGCACTGGAGACAGTAAACCATAGATACTGACCTGTAAGACATTCCTCACCAATTTATATGCCACTTGTCTTCACTGTAGAAGTCCAAAGTTCCATGAAGCCAACAACCAACATCACCACCACGTGGCAGTGAAGAGAAACAAACTGCTTAAAGTCACCACACAGTTCAGTCTCTACTTGTGTGATCCCAAGTTGGTCATCTTTCAAGGACATGCTGCCACCTACTTAGACAGCACAATCAAGAAACCTAACTTAGTGCTTCAACAGCAGCAAAAAGATGCTTCAGCATAGCAGCTATTGCTGAGAGCATTCCAGTAAAACATATCTAATTAAAGATGGCTTTCACCTGAAGGTCCAGGGAAATGCGGAAGGCATGCTTCCACAATCCCAGTAAGCCAATCTGTATGCAAGCTTCCTTCACCACACCGGGGCAATCCTTTCCCATCACTTTTCTGTGCTAACACTTGTACACATGCCTGAAAAATAGCTACGCTTTCAGCTGGATTAGTCTGCAGTCGGATTACCTCCTTGATCAGCCTAACTGTGCTGCTGCATAAATGCTAGCTGCCAGAACAGGGGACAGGGTAAAGGCGGCAAGAAGATGCCTGGGAAGAGAGGATTGCTTCTTAATAGCAATGACAGTTTAGACCCTAAATACAAAACACTCCTCCAGACATTCAAAAACCCTTTCTAGGGAAATCTTTCAGTCACAAGGATAACTAGGCATTTTCCACACACTCATTAGATAAACCATGACTGAGAAATTTAATTGAGTCTGAGATGGAGGAAAAAGGACCTAGATCCCTCTCTTCCAGCTGCTCAACCTAGAAGGAGCAAACTGGCAAGACACACACATATGATATGCTACTCTTTTTTCTGCTTAAGTTCATGGAATTTAGATTTCACAACCTTTCTATATTTAAAGAATTCCTCTGTAGGAAAGGATATAGGTTTGGAGCAGGACATTTTAAAAGGCATTAGTCTACCAGACAGCAAAGCAAAAGAACTGTAGTATTCCTCATATTTTCCCTTTTTAGCATGAAGAACTCTTTCCCACCAGTCAACACAATCAACTGTTAGCAGGGTAAAACTGTCAGATAATACAAATAGCACCCACACCCACCTGCTCTCAGGATTTGAAGTGAAGGCAATTGTACCACATGTAGTCACATGCTTACGGAGAGACTACAGGCACTTTCAGTTTCTCGTCTCCAGGACTGAAAGAAATACCGCTTCTCACTGCCAACCCTCCTCTGTATGGAGATACTGAATCCCATTAAGAAGCACCCTTTGGATGCTCTACAACGCTGCCAAGTTTGACACATTGAAAATGAAGCCTGGGATTTCTCATGTTCATTTCAGATTTAGCTGCTCATAATGAAGGTAAAGCAAAGTGTCCTTATCTGCTCCTGCCAATCTAGGCCTTTCTTGGATAACCATCAAGGAGCACGGGAGATTTGTAAAAATGGGAGGCTCAGAATCCCACTGAGAGATTTTGAAGGAAGAACCAAAAACTTCCCTAAAGAAGCCATTCTTCTCTCTTTGCTAGGTCTAAATCTGGAGGCTGGCCCTCATACAACTCCAGCCTCTCGGTATTCAACGACTGATTTTTCCAGTTGGTGGTACTGGACATACTTCTTGTAAACCCCTCTCACTAGGGGCCTCAATTCATTATGTTGAAAGATTTGTTCAGGCTCCAAGGTAATATAAGCAGCACATACCAGCCATATCTAGGGGCAGGAAACTCCAGCTCTAAAGACAGAACTTGTCATATGGACACACTGCTGATGCAATGAGCAAAACAAAAGTAGACTCCAAGAAACAAAAATTGAGCCCAAGACAAATCTGAAACTAGAAACTAACTGCAAGATTTGAGAAAATTTCCTAAATCTCAGCCACGGACTTGAGAGGAACTACAAATGTAGGTGTATAGCCCGAGCTTTTTTTAATCCCTGTACAGTCATACTTGAAAAGGAGTCATAAGAAACAAACCTTTACTGAGTGACAACCACCGAGCCAAAATATTTCATTATTATATTGTGTCTAGACAGATCATTCAGGAGAATCATGCTATTTTGCCAGGTCACCAATAAAATGGTGTGATTTATACCTAATACACTTTAATTCATTTTAGCAATGAAGCTTTGCATCAAGGAATAGGACTTGTTTGGGCTGGAAGGGACCTTAAAGCTCATCCAGTTCCAACCCCCTGCCATTGGCAGGGACACCTTCCACTAAACCAGGTTGTTCCAAGCCCCAACCAACCTGACCCTGAACATTGCCAGGGATGGGGCAGCCACAGCTTCTCTGGGCAACCTGTGCCAGGGCCTCATCACTCTCATAGTAAAGAACTTCTCCTTAAAGTCTAATCTCAATCTCCCCTCTGTCAGTTTAAAATCATTTCCCCTTATCCTGCCACTATACATCTAAATTCAGTGCAAGAGGTCCAAGCTTTGCAACTTCATTGGAGGACAGTGGGCATCACTGGGAAAACAAGGCTGAAAAGTTACAGTTCCACCTTCACATCACAGATGCATCCACACTAGCTCCTCAACATAAATTCCTGCAATTGACCATAGGTTGGTCTGCACAGTGACATCTCTGCCCCAGTGCTATCTCAAAATTGTCATTCAAGTTCCATCTCTAGTATACGCTGCTGCTCCTGTCACTCTGAGCTCCAGCCCTCTCAACACTCCTGATTTATAGCCAGGATTGAACATATCATTCTCTCAAAATTTCATTGACATATGGGTAGCTGCTGACCCTATTTCCCACATGCTCCCATGTACAGCACATCAAGCTGCACAAGTGAGTGTGGTACCAAGCCCAGCAGCAAGCCTGTTTCTGACTCTCAGGTCCCAAGGGGTTAGACCCTGTGAGACAGCCTGCAGCAGCCACAGCTCAATGGTAACAGCTCACAGGACCATGCTCCCCACCCCATGTTTCCTTCCTTGTTAGTCACCCAACCAATATAAAACTGTGTGCTTTTCTCATCAGTTAACATCCCTCAGATGGAAAGAGCTTCATAACCCTTCTCCCTCCTCTGAAGATACTTCCAAAAAATCCAGAAGGCAGGCGATGTGCATATATATCCACCTGGTTTACACCAGGACAGGCAATAATGCCTTAAAACTCCCTCCAGGGCTTTTTTTTAGCAGTTAGCTTCATTTAAAAGAAAAAAAACTGAGAAATGAAGTATCACTTAGGATTCCAGAGAGCTTTTGTTAGAGCAGAATCAAAACTAGCATGTTAGAAAACATGTTGTAATAGTCATGTGAGCTTACAGGAAACAACACACCTCTCCTCACCCTGAGGTCTTTCTTCTTTGTGCAGAAACCACGTTGGTACAGCAACAGAAAACATCCCAGCCACAGACATTCACCCAGAAGGCAACCCACTAAGGTCAGCTAGCATCAAGCTAGATTTCAAGAGACATGGATCCCAGGTAAATGAAGGGGAGATTTAAGTCTTTTCCGTAAGAGTGGGAAGATTTAGCTGCCTTAGATGGGACGTAAAACACAACTAAGGAAGTCAGGGTCAGAGAAATCATAACAAAACGGCATTAATATTTGTGAGCTGCAGAGTAAGCAGGTTCAACCAGTTTTAGATATTGCTATTTCTGAAAGGCTCACTTCTAAGCTTGAGAAACCCTCCAGGTTTAAGAATTTAAAGTCAGTAGTCCACACTGGATTCAGTTTCAAATCTACAATGCAGTATTGTTAGTCCAGAGGTATCTTAACACTTAAAAGATGGTCAGAAATAATATGCAAAAGTCTTATTATTCTGAAAGCAGTAATGTGACACTGGAGAAAGCCTTAGATAAGGACTCCTGTAGCCTGGGCTCTATTCCTGGCCCTGTCAATAGCCTGTAAATGCTCTTGGGCAAGTAATTTCAGCCCTTTTTGCTTCACTTTTATCTGTAAGGAGAGGGAGAGACATGTGGCTCCTTTGCAAAGCCACCTGAACTGATTAAAAAGCACGATAAAAACTGACTTCTTGTATTTCTTGGTCAAACCCTTGAGCTGTAGCTAAAGGCACTGCAGTGGGCTTTGTGTAACAAAGCACAACAATGCTCTCAAAATGTTTCTTGTTCTCTCACAAACATTAGGAAGCAAAAGTAACTTACAGTAAAGTTACTGCACATTTTCCACTTAACTGCAAGCCAGCAATGTGGGGTTTCTTTCTTCAGGCTTTTTTTTTTTTCTAATTTGAAGTTTCTGAACGATTTTTAAATAGAGCTTTAGGCCATCATGTACAAGTTGAAGTCTGTTCTTTCTTACCTTTTGTGAATCCCTTAGAAGCAATCCACAGATTACCATTCACTGAAATCTATTATCCTACACTTGTTTTGATCAACTGTTAAAGCAATACTCACATCCTCAGGACAAGTAAGGACCATAACTTACATGAAGCTGTCCCATATTCAAAGCATTTCTAACAGTCTCTGAAGCAAGGCTTTCAGGTTGCTAGTAGATATGTACATTAAAGAGAATAAAACAGTGTGGATTCCTGGAAATGACCCTGACCAGAGACAGCCCTGCTGACATAACTGTTTACACTGCCCCACACCAATTAGCCAATACTACTTATTCCATGGTCCCACCATCTCTAGTCTCTCACCTATTCTCTACTGAGACTCTAGAAAAGGAATATTAACTGTTCCACTATCTTGATCAGATCTGCAAGTCTTTAACTGCCTTTAAAACAAGTCAGCTCCTCTCCCCTTCACCCTCACAAAGAGATGGGAAGCCCTGTATCAATATTTCCTTCACTACAACTCACACTACTTCTGTGAAGCAGCCTCATTAGCTACAAAGCTCTAACTATTCTATGTTAACACGTAATTAACAAGTTATTGTTATTACTGCTAAGCACTCTGTGGCATCCTTTCCTCCACAAAGAAGGAAGGTGATCTCTTCAAAGCAGCAGTCAACTCTCCATTTACATACAGAGTATGTAAATCAAACATCAAGTATCATTAGTGTTTAAATACATATACATTTGAAGTTCAGTGCACCCTAGAAGATAGTCTCAATATGATGAGCTAGCACTTGACAACTCTGCCAAAATTGCTTATGCTGTAAATGCTCCAAGCAAACTCTTTACCCACATCTTACGCCTTTCTGTTCATAATGTGAAGTTGTTCATGGGTCACCAAGAGGTGATTTGTGGCCAACATAACCAGTCTAGCAAGCGTTTACATTGCAAACAATTATGCAAAAAAATCACAGTATAGTTTAGATCCACTTCCCACTCCCTGTCTTCCCAACTTAAATAAGGAAAAAGCAGTCTTGACAAAGGCAAAATTATCTTGCCAGTATGAACTGCACCCACATTCAGGAAAGGTTTATTAGCACATCATACAGGATGGCTTAAAGCATCTCCACAGCAGTCAACACAATGAAGCCTGAATGTTAGACTCCCAGTGTCATTTTTGTCATAGAACAGTTCTTTTCCCCTCAGAGGCTGTACAGAAACAGAGGCAAAGGATGGCTAAGTATAACCTCTTAAAGACTGACTTGTGAGACAACATATTGAACCTGTTGTTTTCTCACATTTTTCCCAGTTACAGTAAATTTTGCCAGATTCCCACCAGCATGTCCCTAACACAAGTTACCACCTTAAGAAGTTAATTACAATAAGCATTTTGAGGTTTTTTTTTTTTTTGGCCAAGTGGTCATTTGGTTTCAAACTAGCTCAAGACTTTTTAAGCAAGTTTAAAGCCTACTGATTCGAGTTCTCAATAAAATTTTATCCAAGTATCAGATGCTTTAGATTCTTTTATGCTTTAGGTGATAATGAGCTCACCATCCATCTTCATCCTTGAACAGGTTTTCAAAGACTTAAATGCACTAAAAACTTGGACTACATTAATATTGAGCAATTTCAGGTAGCCCCGTGACACTAGGAATTCATTTGCTAGATCCTGGTGAAGAGAACACAACTAGAACAAGTGCACAGCAATGTAGTTAAGCTACTGAAATACTGTGTTTTAAAGACAGTAGGTTTTTAATGATGTGAAAATCCTTAGCCATGACACTAAGTTCAGCAGAGTTCTTGGGTATGGTCATTCTTCCTATTCAAAAGTTAAAGCAGATTCACAATGATGCTATCAGAAGAAAAAATTTTTTTATAATACGTACTTGCATAGCTCCATTTAGTACACCGGCCTGGTAACAGTTACAGAATCATAGAACAGTTAGGGTTGGAAAGGACCTTAAGATCATCAAGTTCCAACCCCCCTGCCAAGGGCAGGGACACCTCACATTAAACCATCTCACCCAAGGCTCTGTCCAACCTGGCCTTGAACACTGCCAGGGATGGAGCATTCACAGCTTCCCTGGGCAACCCATT
>WYDI02002580.1:0-10147 GCA_009867235.2 Psittacus erithacus
TTGTGAATGCTCCATCCCTGACGGTGTTCAAGGCCAGGTTGGACAGAGCCTTGGGTGACATGGTTTAGTGTGAGGTGCCCCTGCCCATGGTAGGGGGGTTGGAACTAGATGACCTTAAGGTCCTTTCCAACCCTAACTATTCTATGATTCTATAATAAATGTATTAAAGACTTTCGAAAATGACATAACAACTGCATTTCAACCTCAAAGTTGAAAAATGCAACAATATACTAATATGCAAAATGCACCCAGTTTGTGATAGTTAGTGGCAACTAATGGAGCTAGAAGTTGCCAGTAACTTTTGCTGATGAAACTTGATATCCTGGATATTACCCTAGGTTTTGATTCTTCAGAATCTTCTTTCAGATTCTTCAGGCCACATCAAGCTAGGAAAGAAGCCATTAACAGTCAATGCCTTTCATCACCTAGTATATCCGAAGGTGTTTAAATCCATCATTCACACTGTGTCCAAAACACAGTTCATATTAAAGTGTCACTGATTGAAAGGGAATATCCACTGTTCATAAAGTTCTTGTCCTCATTATCTCTCCCCAGAGGTGCTGGAGTCATGGTGAATCTTAGCTATTGCCATCAACAGAAAAATACATTTCTTTCCCTCATGGGATAAGGCCATCAAAGCCATATTAATGCTGTCACTTCTGTTTGCTCTGGCAAGATGCCACTGTTTTACCTGGTCTGTGCTGGGCGAACAGCCCCCACACCAGTTCACAGAGATCACTCTGCATCTTCAGTACTTGACAACTCATACCTATCTGCTCTGAGTCTTAATGACACAACTGCTTGAACAGCTGCTATGATAAACCTGCCTCCCACATCCTAACCAGAATCCTGTTCGCTTGCTCTGTCCAGAGCCTGCACTGTGTTTCTTAAAGCCAAGGGATGCATATGGCAAAGTATGTCAACATGAAGCCTCAGTGGAACTACAACCACTGCCTGGGCTTGCTGCAGATAATGTATTTGCCCGTGGGAATGGAGAAGGGCAAATTATGAGGGATACCCTTGCTCCCTACGCAAATTCCTTAACAGAGGCTTGCTGTAACACAGAATTGTCCATATGTTCAATAGGACCAATAAACCAGTATTTTCTGCATCACTTCCTATACTACGAACCTTACAGCCTCCCTTTGCCAAGGCTTCTGAAACAAAAACATTAATTTTCCTGGTTCCACCCAGTTCTTTCTGGAGGTCCTCAGAATGGAGAATTGCAATTTGTTTCAAAGAAATAAAGGGCATAAGGACTTTACACACAAAACACAAAACAAATGTACTCTAAACTTAAACTATTTATAACCAAGCAGAACTTGCAAGTGAAGGGAAGAGGGGCAGGGAAAGTTAAATGTTAGCAGTGGCTGAGTGGGACTGGTTTCTAGCAGGAGTCCTGCTAATGGAATACTGTGCTTCTTACAGTCGGTACAACTCCAGTGCTCTACAGGGCTTGACACGTGGCAGGTTTGCTCATGAGGAAGGAGTATGGAAGACAGACTGCGAGTTTTGTGCCATTGAAGACAAAAATCATCAGCGCGTGCTGAGGATGTGGTAAGGGATATGACTCTGCCCTTCCTACTACCTGCCTGAGCTCCTTACACAGCAACGAGCACAGGCAGAGGTGGCTAACACTGCTTGTCAGCTCTTCTCACTTTCCCCTGGAGCACCTCCAGCATAGCACTTATTTGACCTGCTGAACCTCTCTTCCCAGCTTTGTGCTTTTGGCATCATAATCTTTGCTTCTCTTCATGTGCTGCATGTGATTAGTCTCTTCCCTGCCCTACAGGCAAGAAAATCCTTCCTTCCTGCTGCTCAAATTGTTCCTGAGCAGCTTGTTGGTGAGGGCAAGTTCAGTCTGCACAATCCTGAGACATACTGGGGAAGGATGCTACAGTCATATGGTTTGCTAGGGAAAAATCCATTTCCTGGCGGGCAGTTAGTCTGAGTGATTCCACACGGGTACATAACAATCCATGTCAGTGACAGCACTTCAAGTATCCCAGGAAAAGCTCAACAAAAGATACCTTCATGTTTTTAAGTGTACACACTCTGTGCAGATATGCTACATCTGCACATATATCTATATATATTGGAGCACCAGAATTCGTGATCATCAGCAGAGAAGCCTGCAATCCTCGGAAATGACCAAGGAACACTACCTAGCTGTACTCAGCTAGAGTTCAAACCTGAAGCTCTGTCTGAGGTTTGATGGGTGCTCAATTTTTCCATTTTTTTGTTTTTATTTTTTTCCGGTGGGGTGATGTGAAAGGAGTCCTTTCTACCATCACTGCACAGAACAAATTGTGATTTGGTCTGTATAGGCCAAAGAGAAGAAATGGAGGTATGGTGGGTGGCTGATTGGCATGACCATGCACCTGGTATGTAGTATGCAGCATGTTCCAGGTCAAACAAATTAAGATGAGACAGACTCTGGCAGGGATTCCAAGCTCAGGCAGTTGCCCATAGCAGCACCTAGCTGAGATGGGCTAGTCCGGGCCTTGGAAATGCAAGTATGCAGGCTGGGGCCAGGACTTGGCTATAGCACTAGATTCTCCTGCTGATGAAGTGTTCTGGACCCAGCAGCATGCCCATTAAAAAAAAATGTCACAAAAGAAAACCACAAGTTGGCTTAATTCAAGTTAAAACTGTACGACATCCTGACACATTGTCTCGCGAGTAATTTGCAAGCCATGCTACAGCATTCCTCTAACATCTGCAAGGAAAACAGTTCAGCGGAGGCTGTCACCTACTGCCTTGTTGGTGATACAAGGCAGAAGCCCTTCCATTAGGAAATAGCAATGCAGGTTAATTCCTCACATACACAGCAGCACAGGCAAGTTTTCTGCTCTCTATTCTGACCGGCCAGGATGACACTGTGCTGGAGGATTACTACATGTAGGTAGCAGGGAAGTGCACAAGCACATACTTGGCACTCAGCCCTTCTCCAGCTCCAACTTGCTGTTGTTCTGCTGCTGCTCTAAGGACTGCATGCAGTAATATCTGGCTACAGCCCTGAGCATCTCCTGCCATCTTCAGCTCTCCCCCTGTCTGTTGGGGATACTGCAACTAGCACCCAGTGATAAACACCTTGCTGTGTGACTTCATAGCTCTGTCTTGCACCTTTCACTATAGCTACAGCTTACAGATTTTTATCACCCCAAGTACAAAGTCTCTCTGAGCTCTGAAACAGTCCATAGTGAGAGCTAATGCCTTGACCTGACCTTCTTAAGCACCTTATTCTTTGGATCCTAACCCACTGTCACTCCTGTATTAAACAGTGCAGGGTCATGCTGTGAACAGTAACAAACAGCACATTGCCTATGTCCTCTGGAGAATACATAGCACTGGGAAACAGAAGAAATGCATGTGGGGTATGCCCCGTGTATGCCCAAACCTCAGATAAAAAGCAGGGATAATCTCTTAGAACTTGAAAGAATCTGGAGTCGTTGTTTACAGCAGAAACACCTGGCAGGCCTCCCAAGCATCTTTTAAAATACAACAGCACCTACCCTGACCATCCATAGTGGTTTCCCTCTTCCCAGCTTTCACACAAGTTTGTCTGCCCACACTTTGTGCACTTGTTGCTATAGAGTCCTTGCAGAAAAGCCCATTTCTTTCCCCTCACCCTAATATTTGGTCATGTGTTGAATCTGTTTTTTTTTTTTCCTCAAACCTGTTTTGCCTTTTTGCACTTCTTGGGGGGAAGAGTTGGATGAGACAGTCCTCAAGACTCTAGGATGCAGCAGTTACAGGACAGAAAAAGCTACTGAGTCCTGGGTCATAACAATATGTGTTTTCATCTGATAAGCTGTCAAGCATTTTATGTCAAGAGTTGCTGTAACATCTTTAAAGCAACAATCAGGACACAGCATGAAACGTTCAACTACAGCTCTCAGGACTTGGCCCTGCCTGTTTTCCCAAGTAATTTGCCATAGCCATGCTGCTTTAGTTCCACAGGCTGCACAACTGTTGCGGATTATTCCTTTGGAAGCAGCATGCAATAAGGACTCTTGGGAAGAAACATGTATCCAAATTGGACCTAACAGGTCTTAATAATGACTTAAATTTCAGCCAGCCAAGCACATCATCATTTTGCAGCTACACAAACGGTGTCTGAGTCTGACTTCACAAAAGCCTGGAGCTTCATGAGCCAAAGCAGCAAGCCCTGGAATAGTATCACTGACCCTAATATTGTACACAGGTCCAGCTCTGACAGCAAAGCTCTCCTTCTTCTAGCTGGTGTCCACAGACAAGGTGCCAAATACTTGCCATTGCAAACAACTGACACTGAGAGCAGTGGAACACCGTGTCTTGTCACACTAACTTGCAGAAGGATGGGCGGAAATCATTTCCTTTTGATATAAAGATTATCTCTTCTTAGCAGAGGACCTGGAGATACACCTCCAGTCACCCAAAGAAAGCAAGGAAGTCCCATGCATGCACAGATCTGGGTTGCCTCCTGCATTCCTGTGATTCACCGATAATATACAATTAATATCTTACACTTCTCTTGAAGAAAGTCATGATGTTTTCCTTCCTACAGTGAAATTACAGCACTTGACATTTGTTAACCTGTAAAAAATAATTATGACGCTTTTTTTAAAGTCAATATTGGCTGCATGCAGTCTCCCTTTTCATAAGGTAGAGGTAAGCTCAAGCATAAATCTCCATTAAGGCCATTTTGCACATCCCTGAAATCCCAACTCTGGCAGTTGTACCAGTCAGCACTTCAGCTGCAGTTCAGAGCTGGCAAAACCAGTGATCTCCACTGTCGCAATTTGTTCCATATCTTTAATCTCAGACACACCTGGGATATAATGAAAGAGTTATGTCTAGCCCATACATTCCCTTTCATCACTAACAGCAAACTGCCCTGCAAGGATATATAGCTCTCCTGGTGATGCTGAGAGGAAGATGCTGCTGAAAAGGAAGAGCTTACATTGGCTGTGACACTGCGACAGAACACAACCCATGCTGCTACACTGTGTGGTCACAGAAGGCATTTGTCTCTGTTTTTTCCTGGACTCTGCACAGTGCTGGCCTCAGAAGCAGATGGCAGAGCCACAAAAGACAACTCTGACCCCACAGCCCTGACACATACGCACTACCCCAAGCTCCACCAAAATGCCATAGTGCACAGGGTGCTGTGTGCTCCACAGCAGCGGCTCACTGCCAGTGATGTGGGATGGCCCCAAAGGGCACTGTGTAACTTGTCACCAACAGTGTGCATGTACGCCTGATTGCATGAGCGGCAGCACCACACACCTCATAAACTGAATATGCCTGCTAGAGTGTTTCTGCAGACTGATTGCTCAAGTGGTCAGGAACCAGGGACCAGAATCAAGTGGATATTAGCACTCTGAGAAGTAATTTATTTTAAACATAAGCCATTATCTAGACTTAACTATATAACTAGAGCACCACAGTAGCGCTACTATAATATAGCAGTTTGCAAACCACCTTCTCTTGAAAGAACTGTAACTGCCTACAATGTAATGAGAGAATGAGGGGGTTTAACTACAACTTTTAATACATGCTGCTCATATCACAAACCCTTCAATTTGCCCAACAGGGTCTCAAATGGGTTAAAAAAAATACAGTTTCTAGACTGGCTGCAATTCTATCTACAGTAGCCTGGCATGAGGGCTTTGACCAAGCAAAGGAAAAAGGTTACAGTGAAACAAAATGGCAAGGGATTACCAGGGTTTGCTGCAGCCCCTTGTTTTTTAAGGAGCTGTCTTGAAAGTATCACGGCGCTAAACAACTTACTTTATATATCGTGAATGAATACTAACCTCCAACTTTCTTTTTGTTTGCCTAAGCATAATATTCTGAATCTGAAGAGCATTTCATCTGACAAATTTAAGTAATTTACATTTATCATCAATGAGGAGTAAGACTTATTTATATAACTGCCTGAGGCAGGCTAAGCTAAAGGAGAAAATTGTCAAACAGGAAAGAAAAAAGGATACAAACTGTTCTTAGGTAAATTTCAGAATTCATGTCCAATTTTCAACCTGATCATCAGCCTTACTCCAGCAACACAATAATCCTTACCGTTTTTAAGATGAAACTTGGTAAGCTTTTGAGAGCTATGGTTGTTAAGACCTCAACCATACCTCCGTGGCAGGAAGAGCAGCAGCAGGATTTGGCCAGGGAAGGCAGTGGTGTGACCAGCACTTCTGGCTGCATGGCCACCTCCCACCTCAGGGATAAACCCTGAGCACATCTGACAACAGGCTTATGTCAGACCCCTGCTGTCTGAAAGACCATTTCTCTTCCATAGCCTTTAGCAACCTTTCATTGCCAATAGCAGTGAAGCGGTATCTGTTCAGACAAAATAGAGGTACCCCTAAATTGTGAAAAAACCCAACCCAACCCTTCAGATCTGAGAATAATTAGTATGTAGACATGGAAATTCTTAATAACATGTTAGCTATTGTTGAAAAGATAATCTGCGGAAGCTCTCAAGCTCCCTTTCAGCGCTGTGTATGTGCTGGTTGGCATTGTTTAAAAGACAGAAAAGTTTAAAGACTTTCTGCACACCAGCCAATTTTTTATTCAATAAGATAGAGGAAGAGCCGAACTAAAAAATTTGTGCCATTTTATGCACCATGGGGACAAGAAACCTGTCAATCTGCAGCTATCTATTCTACATCCATTTGAGATCAACTTTAACTACAGGAGTACAGCCAAGAGGATCCGATCTACAGCCTGTGTTTGTCCATGGGAGATGGACATAATTTATTTTTTGCTTCACTCTGAAATAAATACAAATATTAAAACACACCTCTGATGTCAAGGTGCAAGTTAAACTGCTTTACAGTCTAATAAAAGCTATAAACTTTTCTCCTAGTGTAATTTCTCACAGCAGTGTCAACAAGATGATACAAAAATATACAGTGTTCATCTGTAAATTCCACTGTGATAAAACTGATTTCCTAAGTGATCTCATATATTCAGACTTTCTTCTAGAGCTGAAATATTCTTGCTTGAGCCTTGTGAAAGCTACTTATTTTTAACAACCCATACTAATTTTGTATTATTTCCCATAAATTAAACACTGCCACTTTTTAAATCAGAGATAATTTGTCTGATGGACTACTTTAGCCTGAGGGTTTATTGTAAGTGTGACTGCTTAATCCACCGCTTCCATACCTTTCAAACACCAATGCTTATTTGCAAAACCCTCAACAATACATTTTAAAATCCTCAATATAGCAAGATCTGTAAATGTACTCATGTACTTAAACACCATATGCATCATATTATCCCATTCAGTGGGATTCCCCAAAGTCATAAGAGCTTAAGCGCTTTCCCGTGTCAGACTTGAAACTCTCATGTCAATTAAGTGTGCTCTGAGCAGAATTAATGGTTACGACTGCCTACAGTGCTTATGGCAGCTACTAGGCTCTCAAACCTTGGACGTGCAACTTCATTAAAACAGAATAAGCAGTGGCAGCACCTTTTCAAAATCTCTACTGATACCGAATCCAGGTGGAGCCATGTGCCATGAAGAAGGAAGGTTTAGACCCTACACCCAGATGCGGCAGGGCACGTGAAGCAGGACCAACTCTTCGTCTTTGCCAGAAGGTAGAAGTTGAATGGGAAATGTAGCTAGTTCTTACCAAATGTAAGCTCCAAGTACATCTCTGATTTCATCAGCATGCCATGCAGCAAACTGGAGGAATGAGAGATACATATGTATGATTGAACAGTTACTGTATTTACATAAGGCACTAAAATTGGGGTGAAAACTCTTTCCCGTCTCCCCTAACAACCTCCATGTGACTGTTTTGTAAGTGGGGAAGAAGATCTGTGACACCTGATTACATACTACAGGTGTAACTCAAACTACCAAGAACTACTAACCATTTATCAGAGAAAACCATCATAGGAGAATGGTTATTCTCTATGTCTGTAGGTCTTCACAGCAGAATCTCTCTGGAAGACACCTGTTATCCAGAAATAGTTACTTGGTTTCATATGGAAATACATGGGTGAACCAGAGCTCAGACTATTTAGTATAGAATCACAGAATCAGCTAGGTTGGAAAAGATGTTTAAGATCCTCAAGTTCAATCATTACCCCAGGACCACCACTAAATCATGTCACTAAGGGCCTCATCTACAAGTTTTTTGAACATTTCCAAGGAAAGTGATTCCACCACTTTCCTGGACAGCCTGTTCCAATGCCTAACTACCCTTTGGGTGAAGAAATTTTTCCCAATATCCAACCTAAACCTCCCCTGGTGCAGCTTGAGGCCATTACCTCTTGTTCTAGCACTTGTTACTCGGGATAATAGACTGACCCTCACCTCACTACAACCTCCGTTCAGGCAGTTGTAGAGAGTGGTAAGGTCCCCCCCCCAGGCCTTCTCTTCTCCAGACTAAACAACCCCAGTTCCATCAGCTGTCCCTCATAAGACTTATTCTCCAGACCCTTCACCAGTTTTGTTGCCCTTTTCTGCACCTGCTCCAGGAGCTCATTATCTCTCTTATAGTGACAGGCCCAGAACTGAACACAGAATTCGAGCTGCAGCCTCACCAGTGGCCGGTACAGGAGGATAATCACTTCCCTAGTCCTGCTGGCCACACTATTTCTTATAGATGCCAGGATATACATCCTTTTGGATTAAGATTCATGACTTTTAATCACATTTTAAATGTGCGCTATCTTGCACAAAGAATATGATCTTAGAAAAACTCTAATACTGATCAATTACATAATGATATAGGAACACCGAGTGTTCTCTCCTTTATGTACTTTCATGTGATTTCTTAAATCCCAGCTGGATAAAAATATGTCTTGTCTTCTGTCTAGTTCTACTTCAGGCACTACCAGAATGACATTTTGCTTTCACGTTTTAGTAATATCAGTATTGAGATCAGAGATATTAAAGCTTAGAAAATCTGATATGTTATGTCAAATTACAAAGACAGTACCTGAGAGCAAATGGAAGAACAGACAGACTGAATTAAGTAGCAGAAAAAGGGACAGAATGATAGAAGGGAAAATAGCAAATATACAGAAGAGAAAGATTAAGCAAACATTCTAGTGTAATCAGATGGGTATGAAGAAAAAACACTAAACAATGTTAAAAGCACAAATTAGGCATATAAATTCATACATAAAATATGAAGCTAGAGATAGTACAGGCATGATCCCATTAACACACACATACAAGATTTTATTCATTAGATTTGCGTAAGTTAGGGGGTAATGCTCATGTGAGTAACATGATGTACAAGATGATTTGCCCTTTCACCATTTTTCCTTGTGTACATCATGTACATGTGTAAAACATTTAAGCAGGCATTCTAAGTCTGATGAAGGCAAACTTGAAAATGATAGGACCTAAGGGAAACTTTTTACCATGAAAGCTGGTGGAACTGAAATTCTACAAAGAACTGAGAGGAATACCCTAAAGACTAGTTATTTGACAATACAACTAAAGTTATCATTCTCTTTGAAGCATAAGAAAGTAAAAGTTGCAGTTTGCATAGATGTGGAACACTTGCCTGAAAGAAAGCATGATCAGTGTGTGAATCCAGAAGCAGGGAATCCTCATTAACCCTCTGATTGCTATCTGCAAGAAGTCTAATAGTAACTCTAACTGGGTGTAATAGCCTTAACTCTTATGGGATTACTTTTGCAGTTTAATGAGACATTGACTGTTGGTTTACCTCAGCCCTGTCTGTAATAATGAGACATCTTCACAGGGCAATAAGCAGCTGATTTGTCTAATAACAGACTGGGATTCTTGAGGGTGGCAGAAGGTCAAACAGACACCTTGTCTGTTTGGTACGATTATTGTATTCATTCTCCAGGCAGGAAAACAAAGCCCAGTATGTCACTTTCCATAATACATTGTGAAGTCTGGTAGGGCCAGGAACGGTGTTTATCAGTCAAGGTCATTTAGGATAACAGCACAATTTTCCACTAGAAGATTATGTTAAAAAAAATGAAGTATTAAAAAAAATGAAAAAAAAAAACAAAAAACAAAAAACAAAAAAAAACAAAAAAACAAAAAAAAAAAAAAAAAAAAAAAAAAAAAAACCCAAGAAAATCTGCCTTTAGTAAAAAAAAAAACTTCTTTTCAAAAATTTCCATTTTCAAAACACAAAAAAAGCAATCAAAA
>WYDI02002583.1:0-18324 GCA_009867235.2 Psittacus erithacus
AGTGTTCAAGGCCAGGTTGGACCCAGGGGCTTGGAGCAAGCTGCTCCAGTGGAAGGTGTCCCTGCCCGTGGCAGGGGATGGAGCTGGAGGAACTTTAAGGTCCCTTCCAACACAAACCAGGCTGGGATGACATTTCACGACGGGCCCAAAATGAATGTCCAGCAAAGGGTTCAGATGGACTAAAGAACAAAAGCAATCCTAGTGTGAGGAAATTTCAGCAGTCGGGTGGTTGCAGATCAGCTTCAGGCAGAACTTCACTGGCAGCTCTCATCTCAGAACTACAACATTCCTACTGCTTGTACATGCATGATGGTGTCAGCTGCCAAAACATAAGCTGCTTTTTCAGATGTTTTGACTAAAATGACTGAGACACAAAGCACGAAGAATAAAATAGACCAAGAATAACTAACAAAGTGCATAACCTAAAAAACTTGGGAAGAAAGCGTCATTTCTCACTCAAGATGCCAAAACCCAAGAATACCATCTGTGTGAGCACTGCAGTACAATTCATGTTAGATTTGCTGTCAGATTTTAAAAGATACATGGATTTTATGGACCATAAGTTATCTTACATGTCTGAAGCAGGCATAAGGTAGTATTTGCAGCTCTAATTTTCCTGTAATTAACTTCAGCTAAGATTTAATTGCTCTATTTAGTGCACCTTGAAGATTAAACTGGGAAAATCTATTTCATACTGGTTGATTGGAAAAAAGAGAGTTTCCTACAATGTAAACGGAGCTCTCTTATTTAAGCAGGCAAAATAGGACCTTTTCTTTACCTGTTGTCATGACAATTCCAGCAAGGACTTTTCTACGTGCATGTGGAGACGTGAAATTTTCCGTCAAATCACTGAATTTGTCTACAACCAAGCGTGCAACGGCGTCAGCTAAAACCTGTGGAATCACACAGAAACGCACATTAGACAATCAAACAAATCCTGTAAACATCACAGCAGCATTAGGTTACAGATTTGCACTTTTCATTGATCTGACACAAGAAATCAAAGGAGTTTTATTGTTCGCTTTCAAAACACGGAAGCATCAGCAGGATGCCAAGGATGAGATTTTCAGGCATCCTGAGCACTCGTAGCTCTTCCACATCGATTAAAACAGGGTCAGACAGCCCTAAGCCAAGCATCAAAGTACTTCATGCTCATATTGTTATGAACACTTGAGGCTGAGGAGAACAACTGGACAGACAGATAAGTCTATGCTTTCATGCTCAAACCTCAAAATGCATCATTTCAGTTTCCTCACCATTCGACCGGACAAGAAGTCTGAAGCGCAAAACCCAGGCTCCTTAACCCAACACTGTCAACCTTTGATAACAATCAAATTCATTACCTGTTATATAAATAGGAACAAGTCTGTTTTCCACACTGGTTCAACATTTTCTTTTTCTCATTTTTACAAGACATATATAAATTTAGGAATAGAAAATGTCATCATGTAACCCCAAATGAGCTATCTCAGTATGAGGAAGCATTTACCTCTTTCACCTTCAGGAAAACTTGAACTACAACAGCCACAGCCCTGTTGTATCTTGCAAGCAACATGGATCAGGCTGTAAGGGGGCTAACTTCTAATAGTAAGGAACACTTGAAAACACCAGTCCTGCTCTCATTGAACAATGGTTCAGTTCAACACTGCAGCTTATCTCACCCATTGTTTTTAAGGAAGCTGGAACCATAACAGCCAGAGAAGATGATTCAAAACTCAAATCCTTGAGTACTCACCTGAAAAGAAACTGAAACCCATAGCACAGCTGGCTGTTCCCAAAGGAGCTGCTGAGGAAGGCAAGTTACATGCTAGATGGAAACACTTTGTGATTCTATGATCCCTTCAGGTCACCAAACATGGGTAAATCACTACACAGATCCTCAGCCTACCCAGCCAAACAGAGGCTGACCTATACCATGCGATCGCCCATTCCCCAGGGGAACCAGGGCTGCCTTCAATAGGTTCTCATCAAGCAGTGAGAACTTTAAGGTGGACACATTAGCTTTTCCCAAAATGATCATTTTTTTCACACAGGAAACCGTGGTGTTGGTGTACAACTGAGAACAAGGTAAGTCCCTCTGGGAAGATGTAAGCTGGCGCAGGATGGGATGGGGCTGCAGCTCAAGCAGCGTGGAACTAAGCTGCTGGCAAGGAAACCAAAAACTGCTTGGATGAACATGAAGACACACAATGGGGAGGCTAATAAGAAAGGACTAAGCACAACTCAAGCGAGACACAATGACCACTAGACATGCAAACAATACAGGAGGAACAGTAGGTGCAGGAGGAAGAAAATCACTGCCAGAAAAGAGGCATACATAGTAAAGATTTCTCTTTTTTCTCCGCAACCCAAGTTGCATGACAACAGAGGGGTGGTGAGGAATAAACACTATTAAATGTCTACAGATTTACTTACTAAGGTTTTAGTCTTAATGCTCACGTGCTAAATTAGAAGCATTACTCTTTTCTCCCCATTACATTAACATAGTTATGAGTCCTTAAGAGCATGGAAGAGATGGGAATAAGGCAGGTTATGAACTGCAGCATGAGCAATGAGACTTTCTGGCCTAAAATGACATCCTTGCTGTCCTCATCTCAAAACCAAGGACTTGAAGCTGTCTTCACATAAAGCCCAGAGCACTGACTGGCTTGGGTAGGGATCTTTAACTTCTCGTTCTGACTCGATTCCCTTTCACATAAATAAACATTAATTGGAACAGCAATGGAGCTCGTGTTTCACCTTCCCAGGGAGTGCCATAACATCTGACACGCAGCTCCTCTACCCCCGCTCCTGCATGACATCAGTATTCAAAGTTGGGTAATGCCAAAAAGGAAAGACCTAAAATAGCTGACACTCTGCTCATTAAGGCATGTGCGCTCAAAGCTACTTTGGGTGCACTTTTCCTTTCGCTGATGAAGTCACACTGAATCCACACACTGATTTTGGTTAATACATATCTTGCAGCAACGGTGTCGTAGAACCCCCTGACCACCCATGCTTTAAAAGATTCTGAAGCTTATGAAGTTCAGGTCTGTCTGGAGCTGAAGGAAGACTTTGGCAGGCCACAGAAACCACCCTGGATGAATGCTGGTGATTACCCATGTGGTGGAACCACAGGCAGCTTGCTTTGCAGAGACTGGTTTTAAAAGTATTAATCCATGGGATCAGCACCTCAATAACCAACTCTGCAGAACACAAAGTTACACCTATGCCCATTTTATAAACTGGTTCCTATGACAGCTGCCCTTCTGTACCATTTGAGAGCTTGCATTCCATCCTCTCTGGAGCTCTTGCGGCTGTCGGGAGGTGTGGGATCACCGATGCGCATTTCAGCAGATACTCACCACCATCACTGGAGCAGGGACCATTTCTCCTCTCAACTCTGCTCTACTGATTTCTCTCATAAGGCACCACAAAGTAACACACCAGCTACAGGCCAGTTCTGAACTTGCAACCCAGGCAGTCAATTCCAACATCTCATCAGCACAACCACACTGTATTGTACAATCCCAGGATAGTTTGGGTTGGAAAGGACCTTAAAGCTCATCCAGTTCCAACCCACTGCCATGGGCAGAGACATCTTCTACTTCTATTATTTCCACTAAACATTTATTATTTGGATTTAAATATATATATACACACACAAATATATAAATAAATAAATATATTATAAATATAAATCTGAAAACACCACACATTTAAACCACTTATTAATCATTAATAATAACGCTTAACATAACCCTTATTAATCATTAATTATCATTAATTATGGCCAGGTTGGATAAGGCCTTGGGCAACATGGGCTAGTGGAAAGTGTCCTTGTCCATGGCAGGGGGTGGGAACTGCATGATCTTAAGGTCCTTTCCAATCCAAACCAGTCTGTGATTCTGTGATTAACACATACCAGACTAAAATCACTAATATGTACCAGACCTCATATCATTCCAGCAGCCTGACAGCTAATTATACTTAAAAGCAGTGTGATCCGACACAGTGAAGTGCAGAAGGGATAATGACATCCTGATGACAAGCTCCTCAAAAGCCTCTCAATAAATAACTTGACTTGGAGTTGGATCTACATGAGGCAGTACCAGCAACCTTCCTACCCAGTGTATTGCTGGCATTACTCCTAAAGCCCACTGGGATATCCTCCACACTGGAGCAGCCTTTAGCAGTGCACACCTACCTATAAGAGAGGCGAAACACAAGTATCCTTGGGCATGCCTTGTTGTACACAATCTGGGTATCAAAGTCAACACAGAAGAGCTGGAAAAACTTAAGATTTGTGCTTGCATGTGTTGCCTTTTTGTTATTTAGAACTGTACCTGGGGCTCAAATGCCCTGAGCATCCCATAAGCTCTACCTGGGACTCAGTCAAAACCTGGCAATAGCAAGGAGCTCAAAAGCCCAGCACTGACAGCAGCCCATGGAAATCCCTGGAAGAAAAGAGGAAGTTTAAGCTGTTCTACACCAGGTAGAGAAACGACTTTACCCTCTTAGAGTGACTCCTCCTTCAGGTCAGGTCTCACCTTCTGCTCTTTCCCACTTCTCTATTTTGGTTCCAGTTTTCACTGTTTTACTGATTCAAGAACCAGTAGCACATAAATTACTGGCAGTGAACTTTTCAGGAGTCTGGGGCCAGATCTGCCTTTCAAGGCACAGCAGAGAATGCAGGCTGAAATGACTCCATCTACTGAAGAAACCATAACTACCTGAAATAGCATGATCCCAGATTTGAAAATGAAGGAAATAGCCATCAATAATGCATTAATTTTGCACCATTAAAAAAAGAAAGCATCCAGGGATGCTTAGGAATTCCTGAATTATGCATACGGTCCATGCATTTTGAGAAAAGAACATACTTTAAATAGTCACAACATCTACTTACACTCTTCAACCCCACATTATCAAACCAGATGAGTATCTCACCATCTTCATGAAATCTAAACCCGTGGTTTTTGAGATAGAAAAGGTCAAAGCTTTGACATTCTCTTAATAAATAAACAGAATGTTACAAAAGTCAAAGGCAAGTACTTGAATTTATACAGGCATATAATATCATCAAAAAGACCCAAGAGACAAGTAGAAAGAGGGCAGCTGAACAATCATTATTGCAGTCTGATAGGGAGAAATGCAAGCAAGCAAATAAGGGAGAACTTTTGTTCACTCAAAAAATGAAGTTTACTCCATTCTGGTTACTTTAAATGTCTGAGATGTTTGGTACCTTCCCTAGCTCAGCAATTATTTGATTTAAACTATTTCTCATCAATATTTACTGGTCTACGTAACTTAGATATACTTATTACCTAACTAGGTTAGAGTACGATCCCTTAGATGACAACTACTCAACCACGAGTCTTGAATACATGCACTGCAAATGCATCATTTATTTAGACCCTTGAAACATGCAGCAACACTTAATCTGTCCTTGACTTCCATTATTCACCTCTGTTCATGCCAACAGTTTCAGTTTGCAAAAGAGAATGATTTTCTTCTCTGCTAAAAACTGTTGTATCAAATAATAGTTTTACTCAAAGCAGCATTTCTGACTTGAACTCTTCCAAAGCCTTGCTGCCCAAGGTGAGCAAGATGTGATTCAAGCTTTCCTCAGCACAAACTATAATCCAAGCTGGCACTGCACTGGGCTTGGTGCTCTCTTATGCGACATGAGCAAGGCTGAAAGCATCAGCAATAAAGTCTCCTCTTTGTCCCCACAGAATACAAAGAGTTTATTCAACTGTCAAAAGTCGTAAGTAGATAAATCACCTAATAAATACATACATTGAATCATAGAATAGTTTGGGTTGGAATGGACCTTAAAGCTCCTTCAGTTCCAACCCTCTGCCATGGGCAAGGACACCTTCCACTAAGCAAGTTTGCTTCAAGCCCAGTCCAGCCCGGCCTTGAACACTGCCAGGGATAGAGCATTCACCACTCCTCTGGGCACCCTGTGCCAGCACCTCACCACTCTAACAGCAAAGAACTTCTTCCTTATATCTAACCTGAACTTCCTCTGTTTCAGTTTGAACCCATCACCCCTTGTCCTATCACTACAGTCCCTGATGAAGACTCCCTCTCTGCATCCTCGTAGCCACCTTCAGACACTGGAAGCTGCTCTGAGGTCTCCACGCAGCTTCTCTTCCCCAGGCTGAACAGCCCCAGTTTTTTCAGCCTGTCTTCATAGGGGAGGTATATATATACATACATCTATATATGTGTAACATATATATAGATGTGTGGGTATATAGATGTGTATATATATGCAGACGTGCACACACATCTACAGAAGCAGAATAAATAGCAGAAATACCATTCATGCTGACTCAATACTCATGACTTGGCTACTCTTGGCCATTACCCAAAGACATCAATAAAACCCAAAGGGCTTCTCACCTGTGGCAAGTGTAACTGGAGCCCTTCGCTAGGAATGGGCTGTCGAGATGGGGTCTGGTCCAGCTGCATGTTAAACAAGGATGCGAGGGCTGACTGAGCGGCCCGAGCTTTTGCCAGCTTTTTATTCCTTCCTGAGCCTTCAAAAGTCTGCCCATCCACCGCCACGGCCATCACAAAGTTTTTGGCATGGCTCTCCCCGCTCTCCGAGAGGAACTCGTACTTCAGCCCCGGCCGCAGCTCGTTGAGGATCATGACAGGGTTCTTCCCGCTGGCCGAGGGGTAAGGTGATGGTGCAGGGAGAGGCGACTGGGAAAGGCTGCTGGCTACGGCAGACGATGGCAAACCGTAGTCCCCGCTAGAGCTAAAGGACCCGTCCCCATTGGACCCCAAGTAAAAGGAAGCATCGGAAGGGACTGGCGTTTCAAACCCATTGAAAAGGGTGTCAGGGAAGTCCGCTTGGTCGGAGGTGAAATCTGTGTTGACTGACAGAGTCCTCCCCATTGCCAGGTGGGCTTCTGAAGCGTTTGGGAACTGGACAAAAGACCGGAGAGCCTTTTCGGCAGCATGAAGCTTGGCTTTCTTCTTTGTTGGGCCAGACCCCTCAAATACCTGCCCATTGACTTCAACTGCCATCACGAACATCGGGGCATGAACCGGGCCCGTCTGGGAGAGGAGTCTGTACTGTAAACCGGGTTTAATCTCATTAAGCTGCATCAGGGCGTTCTTTGGTAGAATGGGGCCAGGTGTTTTCTTCCTCTTCTTCAGGCGAAATTTGGAGTGGCCATTGTTGCCCTCCTCCAAAGGACGCTTTCTGCTGCTGCTGCCACCACCGTTGGAGAGCTGCGTCCCCTCCCCGGCACCTTGCCCACCGCCCTCCTTGGGGGGAACGTTGTCCACGTTGCGGTTTTCTTTAACGTCGGTGCTGCTCGAACCTGTGGTGCCCAGAAAGAGTAACTTACAATGCCTTCGGTGCAGGATCTTGTAAATGCAAAATTTATAGATTCCTTTATCTCTCTTTGTAACTGGTTAAGTGATGTGTGCTCACAGGTGAAAGCTTTGCAACACGATCAGACACGATAACAACGCGACAAAACGTGGGTAACTCAAGAAATAACACACTCGAGATTGATTTGT
The DNA here is from genome assembly GCA_009867235.2 of Psittacus erithacus. NCBI lineage: Eukaryota > Metazoa > Chordata > Aves > Psittaciformes > Psittacidae > Psittacus > Psittacus erithacus. The sequence continues at coordinate 7,528 of WYDI02002583.1, forward strand.
CAAACTAGACATTTGATACGGTCAGATAACGAAAAGCACTGCAGTTGGTTTGTTGTTGTTCTGCATTTAAATCATGCTGGAACAAAACGATTACTGACAAGCTGTGTTTGGCCTAAAGAGTGCTTTAAACCAGAAATATAAATTATAGCAGCATTTGCCTATAAAACAAAGAACCGCTAGTAAAATGAAAAATGAATGCTTAACACCAGTAGTAGGAGATGGATATTTAGTTTTACTTTATCCCGATTTTATCCATGGCACAGTTTCTTAGCAATTGTCTTAGTGATTTTTTCTTAGTGATTTCTTTAGTGATTTTTTCTTTAGTGATTTTCTTAGTGATTTGCTCAAATTGAAAAATGGCATAAATAAAACCTCAGCCATGAAAAATCAGCTCTTTGGTAAGAACCATGGCTGGAGAGTGTTTGAATGCTTTTGGTTCTCCTCAGCTATTCTGTATTTTCCAAATTTAATTGGTTTTACACCTTTCCTAGATGTTCGTTTCACCTCACCTCCATTTGCTCAGGAATGTCAGCTGCCCACTGTACCAGCATCACCACAAGGCTACTTTATATATTACTATATATATATATTACTTTATGTATTTCCATACAGCCTTTTATTAAGAAGGCACGCATATGTCATTTACAAGCTATTTTGTACTTCCTTGCAAAGGAAGAAGGCTGCTGTCACAGTTACAAACACCGTGGTAAGGATCCTCTCTTAAGACCACACAGAATACAACAGGCGCGACGAAAGCTGAGCAATCCCAGTGATATTTTAATGTAGGGTGGGACTGTAATATTAATTTAATGAATTATTTTGTAAAGCAGAACGTTGGTGGTGCTGTATGTCAGACATATGTTTAAAGAATTCCAGTTGCTAAAACTGCAAGGACCTCATTTTCACTCGTTAAAGAAAATAAGGAGATTAGTTATTTATGCTTTATGTTGGCATTTGTGAATGAAAAGGCAAATTTAGTAGGTCAAATATTTCTAACTCTTCTGTTCCAAAACCTTAAACTCTTTATATTACATCTACGCTATAACTAGATGCTAAGTATGAATTGAGTTGAGAGCAAACCCAAGTGGAAGCTCTCATTCACAGCGACAAATTGCAGCCGCACTTGAAGCCCTCCCTATGAATCCCCTACCATGCACACATCACTTCGCCCAGATTACAAAGCTGATGGAATGGTTACTAAATTTTCATTTATAACATCCTCCAGCAAAAGCTCGATAGGTTACTCCTTTCGGTGCTCGAAGAGAAAAGAAGGAGAAGAAGAAGAAAGAGATCAAAAGGAAAAGCCAAAGCAGGAACACATTTTGTTAAATCACAACAGCACAACAAGTGGTACAGTACTGAATGATGAATTCCAGTCAATTAAAGTCAATCAAGAATAAACCACTCAATATTCTGAAGCATTTCATTGTTACAAAGCTGCTGAATTTAATGAATATCTCTTGTAACATGCATCCACAAATTATATTGCCCACAGAACATGTAGCAGAGGGCCACAACTGTCAATACACAGTGTTCATGTATATATATTATTTATATATACATATATATATGGTGAAGGAATCTAAGGATAACAGAGTGACATTTTAAATTTTAACTTGTAGTGAGTTTCTTATTTGAAGCTGTCATCTCCCAAAATTATATCTTACCTAAACTACGATTTATGGAACATTGCTCTTACTCATGGCAACTAGCGCTATCAACCAATACGACTTTTAGACTAAACAGTAGTATTTTAGTTAACACTAAATCTGGTTTTATCTTTCTTTTTACATGAAGACTCCTACAAGCACCTGTGGAAACCGTAAGAGCAAAATATGAGTTGAACAACTCCAGCTGAATGTTAAGAAACCCCCATAACAACCGCCCCTGAACTTTTTCATGTAAGTACAGCAGTTGGAGGAACTCCTCAATTCATCTCCTGACACAGGTAGGGGAAATGATGCCCTGACAAGGAGGGGGAACTTGTAGGAAGCAAGAAAGAAACTTGCACGCTTACCTTGTCTCAATATGAAAGAAGGGAAGAAAACTACTCCTTGCCTGAGAGCTACTAGGCTTGTTAGCTTTGAGAACCTGCAGGGTGGGAGAAACTAGGAGAGAAAGCAAGCAGGGAGCTAGCAGCCCAAGTCAAAGCAGAGACCATGAAGGGGAGCAAGTTTCTGTATCATGCAGGTGATCCAAATCCAAGCCTTGCATGTGATGGCAAGAAAGAGACTCTCTGTGAGAACCAGGACCTGGGTTTGTTTCAACCCACAGAGCCACTGGACTGCAAGAAAGAGAAACTCTTCCACAGGCTGAGAATGAAGATGTGCTTTTGGACCTTTCCTTTAGCCTGTCCTGCCCAGCAGCAGTGAGGCCCTTAGGGCTGGAGAGGATCTGACAGATTAGTCAAAAAAGAAGATCAGCTATCACCATGAAGTCACAGAAGTCATCTCCTTTAATCTTGTCCCTATTCAGACATGGAGTAACTCCTCCAGCCCAGCCTCTCCCTGCTGTCCAGAAACAGCTCTCCCTTTTCCCAGGCATCTCACCTTGTTAGAGAAGCTAAGAACAGCCCTACTAACTCACCCTTGCCTGTGACAAGGCCGCCAGCAGACCCTAAGAGAGGGTATCAAAGTAGAGAAAGGCCACAGCAGCCCTTCCCCAGGACAAGCCACAGCTCTAGGTTATCTCAGAAAGCAAGGCAGGGAGCCACAAATGGGGTTTTCCCCCCCAGAGATTTGTCTATCTGCTTCTCAAGACCCCATAAAACCCTTGGTATCCATACTATCCCAGGCAACGTATTACACATTGCACGAAAATATCTCCCATTGCTGGCTTTGAACCCCCACCTTCCACTCTCACTTAATGCATTTATTGGGTTTTCTTTGCTGTTTTGTCAGTTTGATGATTCTAATATTAAATAACCCATCCTGCACATGATTTTATAGTGGTCTCCAACCTTGTCATCACTCCTGTACACCGCAGGCCTTGTCCCCAGGTCATCCTCTTCTCAGCAGACCCACTGCTCTCTACCTTTACTCTTCCTGCTCTATTCTGCAGTCTTCTTCATTGTGGTAATATGCTGGTTTAGAGACCACAAGACTTTGCAGAGTCTCTTACTCATTGCAAGGAGAACGAAGGAAGGCATATTCATCCCCTGAAAGCCCTGGCTGATTCAGGACTGCATCATAGCTGAAGCTGAGAGCATCAGTACTCAAAAGGAGTAAAATTAGGTTGCTTTAAAGCAGAGGTCATGGCAAATATAGACCACCACTCCATGTATGTTCTAAAAACCAGTTTAGATCATTTTGAAGTCTAGCGGTCTGATTTGGAGACCAGTGTTAAGCTTTGAGCTGCCAGCATCCCAGCTAAAATAAGGCAGGAAAATGAGAAATGTGAATGTTAAAACACTCTTGGAAAGGACAAAGCAGAGGAGAGAGCTGGAAGGAGAAAAGAAATTACCACCTGAATTATAAAATATGGAATATGTCTGCTATCTTTTTTCCTCTTACCTTGAACTTTTACTGGGGTTGACAAGTGACCATATGTTAACATCCTACATCTGGCCTCAGAAAGGTTACATGGTCTTGGTGGATCTCCTCACCTCCCCTAAACCAGGTTTAAAACCAGCCTAATCCTAGATTTGAAATATACTGTCAAGCCTATGTGTTTTCCAGTCTTTAAGGAAGTTTTCAAGGAGTGAATGCTTTAGAGAGCCCTTTGAGGTCCACTGTGGCTGCTGTGTATTCAATACTTCAACACTAACACAGATATAAACACTTGATAATGGGATCTTGGTTTCTTCAACATTAATACTACCCCTGATTGAAGAATAAGGCATTTTTCATAAGACTGGCTTATTTTCTAGGCGCTCAAAACACTTCAACTGATGTCTGGGGAAGAAGCCTTAGTAAAAATCATAGCTGACAGGATCACAGGACAACAACTTCAGCGGAAGTAAAGTCCTGACCCTGAAATCTTGTTTGAGAGGCTGACAAACCAGAGCCTTTCAAGAAGGAAAGAGGCACAGGAAGTTTTCATGCCACTAAAGAATGAAATCTTCCATCTCAGAGCACTGGGTTATTTCTGGGTTTACTCCCTGTAATTAAAGACTGTCTAATTAAGATGGTTCATCCATCGGGGAACTTAACCTGCCTGCTGAGAGACAACACTCTCCTTGCTTTGTCTGTTCTGCAGCACACAATTAAATAGGGATTACTCTTAGATGAACTGAAAGATGTTTCCACCTACCCCTTACACTGCTGCTCTCATTTACTGCCCTGGGGAAACTCCAAATCGAGTCATTTTTACATAAACAACAGGCAGAAAAATACCCCCTGTGATCTCTTCTAAGCATCCTTTTAGAAAAAGGCGTAGACAGAGAAAGGTCAGGACAGCCACATGTTAGTGGCCCAAATGTCTTCCAAAGTGCCCCACTGCTCCCTCGCCTGTAATGATCAGTAAGGATAGGCCATAGCATGAATTTACACCTGGCAAAACAGTTATTTCTAGTGATTTGACATTGAGATCACAGACAGATGGCTTCTGGCAAAAGCTCCTGGGGTGTTCATAGTGCTGCAGACATGAACTCCATGCAAAGCAACAGAAAACCAAATCAAAGCATTCCAAAAAAACATCTTTCCCAAACCTCTTTTAACACCTTTTCTATGTGCAAAGGATACAGGAGACCTTAAAAACTGAAGTTGGACACACTGCATTTTATCTAGGATATTAATGTAGAACCATGGAATCACAGAACGGTTTGGGTTGGAAAGAACCTTCAAGGTCATCCAGTGCCAACCCCTGCCATGGGCAGGGGCACCTTCCACTGGAGCAGCTTGCTCCAAGCCCCGTCCAGCCTGGCCTTGAACACTGCCAGGGATGGGGCAGCAGAGCTCTGTGGCCTCTTCTGGACTCGCTCCAGCAGCTCCATATCCGTCTAGAGCTGGATCAGGACCGCAGGGAGGCCATCACTGTCTTACATTTTAGCTGAACCAAGATTTCAGCTAATTCTGGCTTCTGCAGAGCAATTCTATTTACGCAACTGCAGGCTAGAAATACTGCCTATGCCCACTTTCCTCTCCCATATGATACTTCCCCAAAAAGGAGTTACATAAAATAATACAAAATTAATAGCCAGCTTTTGATAGCAAACTTCTGAATCTTCAGAGACACAAAAAATACAGAATTACTAATTTTTTTGAAGGATCTCTGCACAAATCAAGGTGAAGAACTCAGTGATTTCACCTTTGATTTCTCCCCCTCAAATCTGATGATTTAGCATTTCAAATTCATGGTGTTTATGTGGGCACAGAGATGCAGGAATATCTTCTTGCCCCCTCTATTGACTGGGCTCATCCAAGTAGCCATTGGTATCTGTAGCTTCCTTTCAAAACCATGGCACAGATGACAACTCAGAACATGTTTCTGGGAGGCAACAGTGGCTGGGAGACTACAATGCATGTCCCAAACCTCTGGCTCCCAGTTCCATGGACTCAGCCTCCTGATAAGACAAAAGGTTCAGTGAATGCTTTCCCATAGGGATGCACTAACACACACCAAAAAAAAAAACCAACCCAAAAGCAGGCAAAAATTGATTCGTTTGCTTGCAGAATGTCCCTGTAAAGTGATGTTATTTTCTCCAGCTTAGAAAGGAGCTTTTATCCATGCTCAGATATACTCCTCATTGAGATAAGGGGATGTTTTATATTAAAAAAAATCTCTTATGTGAATTATTCAATTACATCTCTTGCATTTTATAAAGTCCTCCTTAGGGAGACCACTTTTAGAAACAGCTGAAGTAATGAAGTAATTTCTTTTACAGCAAGGAAAAGAAAGCGTTAGCTAGCATCTTCCAGTTGAGTTCACTGTTTCACTCAAAGAACAGAAGATGCTTTCTCGTCAACAGAAGAGTTCTAGGGTTTGGGGTGGTGATGTTTAATTTCTGGCTTTGTATTTTTAAACACAATAACCTAACTTCTTTATCTCCCTATAAAAATGTTCTGTAGCCCCTTCAGCCTTAGCTACAACTCTTCTGCTCCAAAGTCTCCTACACTGCTGGGCTTTGCCAGTGATGCGCTGGTTAGCCATGGTCACTTAGGGGAAAGAGGAGCACATTTGTTATTATAGCATATTTTTACAGTCAGGCACAACATGTCAGCATAGCAGCAATGGAACATTTCTCTTATTCATCAAAAAAGAGAGTTAAAAAGGCAATAATAGTTCATATATTTGTATGCTTTAGTGAGAACACTTTTCTCCACAGGTTATCTTAATTATACCACGGTACCAAGCAGTACTTTACTAGTGCATGCATCAAGATGATCACTATATTTGACTATTTCTATGCTTAAATGCACTTCAATAACTCAGGGCTGGAACAACCAGTACTGAACAAGAATAATCAGCCATGCAAGCTCCCCTAGCTCCTCCTTTTTTTTGCTTCCTCCATTTCTGCTTCCCCTCATTACTTTATACACTTAAATTCCATCTCCTTCATCTCACCCCTCCCTTCTGACTTGTCCCTCACCCTTAGCACTGGCACTACTGGGATTCTCCCTCTTTTCTTCACTGCTGGTTCAAACCAGGGAAGTATTCTCGTTGATTAGTCAGTTGTTGGAATTAAAATATGAGACACAAGGTATAACTAGACCAGCATCATGCGCATTTAAAACACACCTAAGGCAAAAGCTCTCATTCATTCTTCTACACCATGGTTTAAAACATATGAAGAAGCAAATCTGTGCTTCCCAAGTTTCTTCACAGCCATTCCTGTGCTCAGGAGAAAAAGTCACCTTCAGATACAATTACATAGGTGATTACTGTGCAAATAAACACATCTTACTCATGTTTTCTTCATCGTCTATATCCATTGTGAAATACTTTTCCTGGTTTCTTGGCTGGCGGAGACTGCTTCTGTCTGGAAAAGAGAGAGTGGGATAATTCAGCTTTAAGGTACCAACCATGCAATGTAAAGTATTAAATGTCTCCTAAAGGCAGCAGCCTGGGCACTGGCTTTGCTTTGGGCTGCCCATGGGGTTTGCTCACTTTTCACACAGTATTTCCCCAAAGCGCCTATTTCTGCAGCTGAAGTGCACTCTGCAGAATGGCAAATTTCACCAGGTTTGCAAGAATTTGGGGGTTCGCATGAGGAACTGCAACAATTTTGATCTGAAACAGTATGTAAACCACTTTAGCTCACTACTGTTTGGTTTGGGGGTGGGGTTTAAACTCAAAATTAACATCCAATCCACTCTGCAGGGCACCACACAGACAATTCAAGCGGTCAAACCACTGTAGATGCAGTTTCTTACCCAGCACCAAACTGATGAATGTCAGGTTTGGTTAAATCCTGAGCCAAGATCCCTCCTAAAACCAAGATGATCATCAGTGACTGAAAAATGTGGCCCCAGAGCAAGCAAAATGTGTAGTTTATGGCTTTTCTTGCAGTACCACCCATTCCTAGACCCTCTGTCACTGGGGCTGGTACATCAATGCCAAGCACCCAAGTGCCAGCAATTAACTGATGAACAACAGAAATCCTTACTGAGGAAGAAGAGATGAGTGAGAGAACAGGGAGAGAAAGAGTTATTTTCCAGAGAAAGTCATACAAAACACCTACAGCTTGAAGACAATGATTTCACAGAGGATGTGGGAGGAAAGGAGGACAGGATGCACTTCACTTTGATTTCTGTGGAGTGCTACACAAATAAAGAGCCAGAGACAATGAGTTGTTGACATTTCCTCAGTCCCACTTGGGAAGCAACAGACTTTGGAAAGAAAACACCACTTGAGAAGGTCTGAGCTATTGTGTTAGTGCATGCTCTGAACACGAGCATGATACATGCAGGAGTACCTATGGCACTAGTCGGTGCAACATCTCAAGGCAGGATGGGCAGGATCACAGCCCTGTCTGATCCAGGTCCCCATCACACCTGGAAATACTTCAAATGTCACAATCCATTCCATTTTTTTTCCCCCAATACATCAATTTTTAAGGCCAAATTGTGCCATGGTTCCAGTGCAGCAGCACTAGCTTGGCCATCTCTCAGCCCTGGTTGCTGTCCTGGCTAAAGCAGATGGAGAGGGAAAAGGCAAATCAGCTTTTTTCCCTTAAAGAGATTAGAAATTCAAGCAGAACTTTTACTAACCAGGCTACTTTCATTTGCTCTATAAAAGCTGCTTAAATTTGCTTTGCTATTCCCATAGAGAAAGCTGATTCTGATCCTAATTAACTCATACTATCAGTAAGTATGACTTTGGGCATACTAATGCTATCATCCACCAGATTATGATGTGTATCATGGACAGTATAATGCACACTTCGGTCTAGCAGTGAAGAGGAAACACTCCTCTACAGAAATAGAAGCAGCGGCACCCATTCTGTATGGATGCACAGCTCAGACACTACCAGCACCAGTCAATAGGTGTGCCAAAGAGGCATAAAAATGGTGCCTACAAAAAGGTGACTTCTTTTATGGCCCAGAAAAACCAAAGTTTATGCATTTCTATGGAAGCACTGGGACTTTATTGCATCGTGATGATACATGTTTCATAGCAAGCATGGACTAACAAGGCATTTTGGAACCAGAATCAAACTCCAACATCTCCATAGTGTTACTAGCCTGCTGTACACGGTGCTGAATTTAGGAAAGGGATGCTCACTAGTTTGCAAACAACCCCTACTAGTACCATATACTGTCCACCACCTAAACTATATGTACTTACTAACCACATTTGGGGCTTTAAAACACACAACTGAAGCAAGTATGAAGACTTTATATACTTTCTCTTGAACTGATTAGCAAAGAAAACAAAACCAAAGTGATGAATAAGAATCTTTTTGACTACTCATTGACACCAAAGCATATTTATTGTTTAAAAATGCAAGCGCTGCAAGTATGTGTGAAAAAGGTGGGATGCTTCTATAAGTACTGTATTCAAAAAGATGCTCTGCCTGCCAAGCGTGTGAGTACAGGATAAATTAATGGGCTGTTGTATGGCAGGCACAGACCTGGCTTCATTTTCCCATTCGTTTTAGCCTCAGTGACTACTTCTGCAGTACAGTATGAAGAGACTTTTTTCTTACTGAAGTACTAGAGCTGCACTGCCACATTTGCACTGTATAGCATCGGCACAACTCCGGTGTAACAAGAGGGAATGAGCAGAGTGTAATCAACAGGGCTTGCAAATAATTGTCACTTTATGTACCCCATCAAACTGGCTCCAATGATGTCTGCAGCACCACTGTGCTCACAGGCAGAAGGCTTGGACCATGCTGAATTACTACAGAGGTGAGAACACAAGAACAGTGTCCAGCTGCCCCAGACTCAGAGAGAAACCCTCCTGAGGAGCTGGGTGAGGAGCTGGGGTTCAGCACCACCTCCCCACGTCTGACCATCCTGTTTCTCCAGCATAAAGTAGAGGAAAAGCATAAAAAAGCTAAAGGCATAGGTAAAGAGGAATGCCAGTTGCATCACTATGCGTATAAGTCAATGGAGACTGTTGGTGGCATTACTGAAGCTTATATGGGTCAGAATTTATACTTTTTATTATTATTAACTTAAATAAATGTGCTAAACAGACTTGGGAGCATTGGTTAACATAGCCCAGAAGAAGGACAGCCGACAGAAGAGCTATAAGGTATGTAAGAGATGTGATGCGAGAGGAATAAGCGATGCAGCCAAACAACTCTAAGCTGTCTGACCACATTTCCTAATGATGTGTCTTTATACAGTTTAACCATATGTGCTTAAGAGCGAGTCTAAATTTATTCCTTGTATATAATGAATGAACACATTTTTCCCAATCCTTTCCTTATGCAGAAATACACTTGAGAACAGTCAGCAGTGCTCAGCACCTTCCTCTAGCACTCAGCACTGCAACAGCCCATCACCTCCTGCACTGCTCTGCTTGCTGACCTGCTCTCTTGCAGGAGACACCTAGCACAGACCGCAGCCTAGTAAGCTCATACTTTACAGTGCTTTGGTTCCTCAGATGTTGTCATCTAAGCACAAAAACTCACCCTGCATAGAGCAGGAGGGGTTCCACCTATGTGGAACCTATGCCACCTACGTGATCCCATCACATTTCAACTCAACAACATGCGCTCCCACTGCAGACATACCCACCTTCCCAGACAAGGAAGAGCTAGGAGAAGAACTACTAAGACATATACCATATTTTAGTATACTAAGAGATACAGATTCCTGGTGCATGGGCTCTACAAGCATCCAGAGACTCCTCCCTTTGCTTGGCAAACAACCGCTCAACTGATCCTACTCCAAAACTGTCCTACCACAGCTAGGGTTTGACTTTGATGCCTAAAGCAATATGCAAAGTGGACTTGAAGTCTCTCAGAGCACCAGAGGTGGGAAGCCATCCCGGGAAGCTATGTATCTTTCCCTATGACTCCTTATCCCAAGCACATCACTACAGCAAGACAACTGTGTGCATTTTAGAGAAGTACCACCCCACCGATTTCCATTACAATTAACTTCTAAAAACGACCCCCTTCAACTTTTAAATGAATGAATTAGATACACTTATTCATGAAGTCCAAATAACATCTACTTTTCCTAGCAAAAAGCACCCAAACAGTATGCGTAACATGCAGGAGACAGTACGTGAGTGGGGCAGAGAACTTCTCAGCACTTTTGGTACACATATTGATTAGGAGATTAATCTTCCAAACTTGCTCCTAACATGTTCCAGAGCTACACTTGTTCCTTGGGAGCAGAGCCCAGCCCCCTCCTGGCTCCATCCTCCTGTCAGGCAGTTGTAGGGAGCCATCAGGTC
>WYDI02002584.1:0-39518 GCA_009867235.2 Psittacus erithacus
ACCTGAACACCAATTCCCGATTTGCCTGATGACAAATCCACACCTTTCCACACAACAGTCCCCCTGAACCCCAGCACAGCCACTGACATGGGTGTAAAATACACTTGCAGTGTTACAGCCAACAGTTGCACCAAGCACAGTACTGAATACAGCACAGAAAGCTCCGAAATAGGACTTTTCCCCACTCACTTGAACACATTACCCCGAGGCTGGCTGCAGAATCCAGCCCACAGTTGGTAGGAAATATCTACAAACACAACAGGATATTGCCGTCAGAATTTGCTCTCCTCCTCTGAGAGTACATAAAATGTGGAAATCGCTATCAGCTTCATGCCTCGGCTGCCCCATTCTCAGGGCTTCATTATTTCATTGCCTGTGGGAATGGCCTTTTCATTTGAAATGTTTGTCATAGAGCATAGAACTTTTAAACAAACTTGCGCATGAAACACTTGACTTAGGTCTCTTTTTTCTCCCTTCTGCTTGGTGTGGACCAAGCTGAGGAATTAAACTTCCACTACTTGGGGATAAAGCTGATGTAGCCACAAATTATTCAATGAAAGGGGGGGGGGATTGCAATGAATAATAATCAGCCATCTGCAGAGCTGGCTGGCTAATAAAAATGTGTTTCCAAATAGTAAACAGGCCAAAATTAATAACAAATGTTATGTGCAGTGAATTATTCTATTAGATCGTCTCCCAACTTTATGACATTTTTCTTCTCTAAGCGGAGCAACCTATCTGGAATAGATGGATTTCCAAACCTATACCCACCCCAGCTGCAACGCTGCCAGATCACTTTATCTCACGTTGGTGTGTGTAATTCCAGCTCGGTGTGTTTGGTGACTTCAAGATACTGTAGCATTGCAGGTATTTCAATGCTTCAACATGTAAGTAGATGCCTGGTGTGGTTTACAAAAGGCTATAAGCAGGTTAGGCCCCTAACACCTCTAGGCAACTACTTACATCATTAGGAGCCTAAATGCCTTTATAAATCTGTGCTCTGATCCGCAGCTCATTGAAGGCAATGAAAAGACTTTGCTGACATCAATGGGCTTTGGAGTGGGCCCTGTAGAAGGAGCGCAATCAATGCAAAGTGCTTTGACTTCTTTATGCTGCTTATTATGATACTTTTTTTCCTAGACACTTAGAACAATGCTGCATTTTCTGTTTGAATAAATGGTCATTTCAAGCAGAGAAAACAAGAAAAGAGAAGCGAAATCAGTGTGAAAGGGTACAGGGGGATGATGTGTGTGGAACTGCTGCGATCGCATCACAGCGCTCACGTTTGCTGCTTTCTTTTCCTGGAAATCCTGGTGAGAATCTCAGTTTTCCTTCAAAAAGTCACTAGTTGCCTAGGGAAAATATGACCAGAGTCTATATAAAAAGTTTTGGTGTCTAGAAAGCAGTAAAGCTAAATATAGCTGTATTTAAAGCAGCCCCATGATATTTAAGGCAATGCTGTGATTTGTTTCAGAATCTGACTCATTGTTTCTGCCTACTGAGGCTGAAAGCACCGGTGGCTCCAGCAGCCAGGAGCAGCTCTCCGGAAGGAAGGTGTCTTACCTGGGAGAGAGGGCAATAAAACACTGAATACTTTCAGCCCTCCATGCCCCGTGTCGCTGTGGGCTCTGCCAGTAGGCTGCAAACATGAGATTCCATGAGCAGACTGGTTTTGTCCTTATTTTTAGGTGAGTTTCGGTATACAAAGACTGGTGAGCACTGTACTATAAAGCCAGAAAAGTTGGGTGGCTGACGTCATGCCATCCAGACCTGGGAGTTTACACCTCTTACCTGTTTTAGCAAAAAATAACCCTTTCTCAGGGATAACGTGGGGGTTTTTATAATGACTTACAGGTCTGGACCAAAAGATGCTTTCCATTTCACTCAGCCTCTTACGCATCCGACTTAACATTTTGAGCGCAGCCTCTTTCTTTCCCCACTGTATTGATCAATCTACCTATCCCAAAGCCTTTCCATCACAGACACCAGCATCCCCTGGCAGCAGTGGGGTGGTGGGATCCTGAGGATCTAAGGATGCTCCACTGTGGCCCTGCAATGACCCTCCCAGTGGGCTGGTGGGCAATGGTGAACACATCCATCCCAGCCTGCAGGGCTGTGTGTTGTGCCCGTGACTCCCAGCTCCCTGGCACCAGCCCCACTGCTGGCATGGGCTCACGGGGATGGTCCTGGCAGGCTCTCCTCCATGATCCTGTTTGCACTCGTTCCTTACCTTGCTTGGCTGCTCCTTTCTCCCTTTATCTATTTATTGTTTCAGTGCTTGCTCCCCTCCTGCCTCCCCCCAAGGAATGTTCTGCTGCACAAGTCATTCCTGGTGCTACTTCCAATAGCAAGTGGGGCTCTTCTCCCAGCACAGTAGTGCCAAAATCCACCTCCACCACCAGCAGCAGCACATTAAAATCATAGAATAGAATCATAGAATGGTTTGGGTTGGAATGCACCTGAAGCTCATCCAGTTCCAACCCCCTGCCGCAGGCAGGGACACCTTCCACTAGAGCAGCTTGCTCCAAGCCCTGTCCATCCTGGCCTTGAACACTGCCAGGGATGGGACAGCCACAGCTGCCCTGGACACCCTGTGCCAGCGCCTCAGCACCCTCATAGTGGGGAACTTCTGCCTTATACCTAACTTAAGTCTCCCCTGTTTAAGTTTGAAGCCAAGGAAGGTTTTCTATTCCAAATGGGCTATTGTGGGATTCCCTTCTTTTGAGATCCCTGTGTGGGACACCAAGGAGACAGCCCTGCATAGCAGGAGAGCCCTTCCGCAAGAGAGTCTGCAAAGGCTTAAACTCAGCAACCCAGATCCCATTGCTTTGGCAAACAAGAGCTGAAGACTTTGCTTCCACCATCTGATATTTCCGGGCGCTCCTGTACCATTAGGAAAAGGGAAGGCTTCCAGCTCGGATGCCTCCTGCATGCTCAGCCTGCGCCAATCCCACTGGGACCACTGTAGTTTTTCCCTTTTCCCAGTGACCCGTAGCATAGACGGGATCAGGGGTTAAACTGGGAGTATGGTGGAAATGGGACCGGGGAGCCCGAGGCTAGCGCAGCTTAACAAGTGATTATAAGGTCTGAAGGCAAAGGGAACCGCTGCCTGTCAGGAAGCTGCCGCCGAAGAAAACATCCCATTGTACCAGGGAGATGGAGTATGGGACAGAGGAGAGAGAAACAGATTGATAACCAAGGGGCGACGTGACCCCGCGTGGGCTCCTACAACAAAAGCCCCTTCATCTAAAATGAATAGGAACAATAGCTTATGGGGACAGGCCAGCAGCAGCCAGGATCTGAGAGCCGGGAGGAGAGGGAGGAGTCAATGGCGGGTGCTGTTTTACCCAAATCCTCTATTGATCTCAGTAATCTCCTGGGCTTTCCCCCCTTTGAAATCACACAGGAAGTTCAAGGACTTCTTGCCTTCAGATTGTAGGGACATGGATTGTCCTGGAGAGCCATTGGGATGGGCAGCCAGCGAGGTGTGGTGTGGGGCAGGATGATGGGGAGTGCTCCAGTGGGGAGCCAGGGAGCCAGGGATGAGCCACTGCTGTCACCTGGGCAGCCCTGGGGTGGATGGTGGCCTTGTCCTGGTGCTCTCTGGCTCCCAGGTGGGTTCTGGCTCCATTTATGGAGCAGAGCACATGGAAGCACAGAGCCTAGCACAGCGAGGTCCCAGCCAGATACTCCTATATTATTAATAAGGGGACTGTGATCTTTCCCTGATGGGATCTGCAAAGCCCTCATCAGATGCAGCATGTGCTGAGGGTGCACAGGGCAGTGGTGGAGCCATACAAGCACTGGGAATGGGAGCTGCATCCCCATGGAGCATCACCCTCGGGCCTGAGCTGGTAGAGGTGAGTGTTGGAGGTGTGTTGGAGAGCTGAGCAGCATCTCCAGTGCCGGGAGTTTTGTTAAAAGCTCTCCTGAAACACTGAGCCATAGACATTAGAAATGTAGGGACTGGATTTTTCTTTTGGTTTCAATATATGTATATTTGAAGAATGAGAATATCCACAGGAAATGTCATATAGACCCCATAGAAAAAGTTTTGAGGCAGTATATTCAGCCTGCACTCACTCAACTGACACAATGACTTGGCCTGCAGCAGAATATGCAATGCCTACTTCCAAAATGCAAACCGACCTGCGAGCAGGAAGAGGATGAAATCTTAGTCCTGCTTTGGCTGAGGCAGGAGGCAATGTACCCCTGTACCTGATGTCAGGCCATGGCACTCTGTCCACCTTGTACCTGATACCTCCTGCCCAGCGGGGATGGAGCACGGGCCAACTTGATTAGAGAGCTGGCACAAGATGTGAGGACATCTGGGAAGCCTCGGATCGGGAGCATGAATTAATAAGAAGCGGTAAGAGGAGGAGACTGAATGGGATCCAAAGCCCCGACGAAGCTGCCAGCCGTGGCTGCTGCAGGCAGGGGCCTGATTTCTGGATCTGCCCTTCCCAACGTGGCCAGCACTTTCAGAGTGATGCCTCTGCCATGAAGGAGGGGAGAGCACAGCCTGGAGCACAGTGCTTTGTCATGCACAGTATCACCTGGGGGCAAAAGGGCTGATTTTCAATGATCCCTGTCTGTCCTTCCCCGAGATATATGGGCTGATGATTTATCTGGAGGGCTTCTGCAGCTTGTTAGTGCTCAGCCTCCCATAAAAGCAGCTGCATCAGTGTATCGCAAAGACCGGAGTGGGATAAGGACCCTCCAGGACCGGTGGGACCAATCGCACTGCTCAGGGCAGCCGCAGCTCCCAGTTGTGGTTTTGGTGACATACCACTGCTTCAGGGTGCTGTGCTGGTGGGACAGGCGGGGAGGCAGTGAAGTCATGCAGGGCGAATGCAGCAGCGTTGGTGCTTCACTGAGCTTGGTGTCTGCACCGGCACCACATCTGCTGGACTCCTCAGTTATCTAAACCACACAAGGCACGTGGGATATGTTGCCAGTCATGAGCAATGTACCCCAGGGGCAAGCATCCTGACTGCAGGAAGGAAGCTGCTTGCACCATGATAATGACTGCAGCCCCCTCTGGTGCACCCCAAGAGCAGACAAAGGATCCCTTTACACCAGCCAGGCTGGTACCAGGGTGGCATAGTGAGAGTCACTTGGCTGTAAAGGGGTGTGAGCTTGAAAAGCAAATGCATGGAGTGGTCAGAGAGCTGCCTTGTGGGGTGGTACATTGAGGGAACTGAATGATGAGGACAGATTTCATCTTGGCTTTTATCAGATGGAGAAAGGAATCAGATCATTCTGCACTGGCTGGAAGGATATCCATCCCTTCCCAGGTAGCATGGAAAGCGATGGATTTCCATCTGGAGAGGACAGGCAGTATAGAGATGGGGATGCACCATGCTCAGCCCAAATCCATACACAGGAAAGAGGCATGCCTGAAGTGAGCTGTTCCACCCAAAGAGTGCTTATGCATCATCATCCACGGAAAAATCACTCTCGGAGTAACCCAGCATCAGGCACATCCTGAGAATAACATGATGCCCTGCCTATACATCCATGCCTACAGTGCTGGGTGTGCTGTGCGGACACCCCAAACAGCAGGTTCATTAGCTGGGCTGGCAAACGGGAATGATGAACACCTCCCCGGCATTCCCAATGGTCCTCTGCCACTGCAGGCAAATATTTACAAGAGCTCTCCAAGGGAAAGCCATAAACTGCTCCCTGCTATAGCTTTCTGAGGATCACTCCAGACAGCTATATTAGCTGGAACATGAAGTAGTTACACTCCTGCTGCTCTCCCAGTGCTTTTGAAACAGATACTTGTCTCTTTTATTACCTTTGTTTGTGTCTCGTTTTATTTGTGTGCTGTGTGCTTCAATGTGCTGGGTTTGATACAGTTGTGACTGGCTACAGGGTGGAACAACAATAAATACCTTCCAGGCCTTTTCTGCTTGTTAATATTATTCTCCACTTTTAAAGAAGTGCCAAGTCAGACAATGAAAACAATACAGGGAAAATTAAACCCTAAATCTGCATTTATGGTTCTATATTA
Organism: Psittacus erithacus; assembly: GCA_009867235.2. Classification (NCBI taxonomy): domain Eukaryota; kingdom Metazoa; phylum Chordata; class Aves; order Psittaciformes; family Psittacidae; genus Psittacus; species Psittacus erithacus. The sequence continues at coordinate 6,017 of WYDI02002584.1, forward strand.
AATACCTGGGGAAGGGCTGGTTTGAACTGTATAAAACTTCTTTCTGTTAAAAATATGCTTTTGGGGAAATAGGTGTGCTTTGTGGAGAAAGGTTTTGCTTTGATCTATCTGTCTGTCTGTCTACATCTATATATCTATAGTGTATCTATTCTGGATGGGGTTTTCTCAGCGCAGGATGGTCATATCAGCCAGAGAAAAAGACCCTAAGGAGCAGACTGGGGACAAGATGTGCCCTAAGTGGAGATGAGAGCTGCCCATGCTCACATTCTGGTTCACTTTGTTCCTCACGAGAGATGGCTCTCTGCAAAGGCTTCGCCGAGCAGCTCTGAAGTTAAGGACAGTCCTTTAATGGACTTCATTGGATACCAAGCAATGCTTGGAGAGCATTGTGGACTGAATTGGGCTCCCAAAGGGCTGGGACAGGTCAACAGCTCTGTACAGAAGAGTTAGAGACCCACTGACAAAGGGCTGGGTGTAAAGTTCATGAGCTCCTCTCTTCAGAGCAAGGGATAACTTGTGCTGTGTACAGCAATGGTACATGTGGGTGTTGAAAGTGGAGGCACCAATCTGAGCCTCATGGCTTGCTCTTTCCATAAGGTCTCTTCGGAGCATCCCACCTCCACTCAGGAGGGCTGAAACCACAGCTGGAAATAACTGGTCCAGTGACAGGGCTTGAGCCCAGCGCCCCATGGTGCAAAGCACTGAGCCCTGTGGTGTAACCAACAGGCAGAGAAGGGCAATGATGCACCCTTGCAAGCCAGCAGATCCTGAGGGGCTGCCAAGGGGAAGGGCACAGGCTTTGCCTCCCTTCCCAGGATACCCTGCACTGCTGCTCCCGCTCCATCCTGGCTGAGCCGAGCTGGTGACAGCTCCGCATACTGGCTTTGCTGGGCTGAAGAGAGCACTTTAAAAGGAAGCAAAGCAGTAACACAGCATTGGTTCCTGCTGGAACAGGGACCGAGAGATGCGCATTCCTGCCTTGTATGGGAAATCTGGCCTGCTTGCATCACCCCAGGAGTTAGGGCTGAAAACTGTATTCTTAGCATCCCACCCTCAGACAGCCCGCGCTCCTGCTAGGCGATGCTAAGACCCGCTGCCAGCTCCGAGGCGGCTGTGCTTCAGCAGTGGATGAAGTCACGCCTGGATAACTCACTGAGGCTTTGGGATGGGGCTGGATGATGGCTGAGCAGCAGAGCGGCTGTGCTAAACCCACCAGGAAAATCCTGAGATGGGGGCAATCTGCCCTGTTGTGTGTTTGGCAGCGTGTCTGCACCCACCTGCTGCAGTGTTTACTGGGATCCACACTCGCTCATGGATTAGCCCATTGCCCCACTGGGATAAGGTCTGTATGCAACCAGAGCGGGATGCAACTCATGACCCGATAGCTTTCCCCCAGCCAGCAAGTGCATCCCAGGCACTGGCCGGGTTTGGAAGCGATCCCAGGACTGAGCTTTTGACAAGTTGGGAGCACAACATCCCAGTGTCATTTTAGGCCTAATCTGCATGTAGAGCACGGTGCTGAGTGTGTAATTACTGAGCTGCGCAGGCAGTCAGCTCGGCTGTTTCAAAACATGGTCTCTATTGCTTCACAAAACATAACCACAGACCTTTCCCTAATGCAGCTGTGTGAGAGGTTTGGCTAAGAGAAGTGGAGGGGATGGATGGAGACAGGTTCACCCAACCAGCCCCAGCTGGGCATACCCAAGAAGACATGGTCACCTCTTCTACATAGGGAAGAGAGCTGAGATGAGGTCAGGTTAGTCTGCACATGCTGGTAGCCAGCAAAGGCTCTTCTTGGCTTCCATGTCTGCCATGCACTAACCAGAGATGTCATTTCTCAGCCCCCAGACCTCAGGATCCTCCTTCCCACTTTCGCTACCCCCTTTCTGGCCTCCATGTTCACCTGTGAGCCCCTCCTTCCCTCCTGGGACCTGTCATCTGCAGCAAGATGCTGGGAGGGCTCAGTCACTACTGAGGGTGGGAAAAGCTCAGCCTTGGGATTCCTGTTCTTTTTCCCCAGCTTAAGGTATCTGGATAGATAAAGAAGGAAAAACCAAGCTCAGGATCCAGTGTGTGTGCATGCAAAGGGATGCTTTTGTCTGTCTATCAGCATTTGCCTTGAATGCATGAACAGGAGAGCTGCTGCAGGTGTGAGCACATGTGGTTGTGGGGGGCATCTGCATGTGTGCAGTGTGCAAGCTCTATGCATCTGCATGTCATGCATATTTTTCACTCAGGGTGTGTTTCTTCACAGGTTTCTCTGCATGGATGTTCACAGAAGAAGAGCTTCACACATGTTATTGAAGACCCATCTGTGTGTAGATGGGTGTCCCATGCTGACGGACAGCACTAACCCTGTGGTTACAGAGCCAAAACAGCAGAGAAGACAGAGCATCACCATATACCTGTATCACTGTCAGATTTCTTCTCCTACCAGCCCTGTTTCCCCATCCCATGTGCTGAGCAAGCGCACGCAGAGGGAGGTGAGGGACATCCCATGCTCCTTCCAGCCTGTGTTTTCGACTTCCCTGTTTCTTTGTGCCTGTGGCTTTGGTGGATTTCTTTCTGTCTGTCTGCTAACATCAACAGAACCTGCCAGGGCACCTCACCACCGGAGCTCCCTGGGAGCAAACGCCACATACTTGGAGCATGCAGTCAGCTTTTCCAGCCGGTCCACGCAGCCGGCATAAACTGTCTAAGTACCGTCAGAAACCACTTTATAAACTCAGGATGGGAAGGAGATGATTGATGGCTCCACACTGGACATGACACAGCTCCTACACTTCCCTCTATTTATAATAGCTGTGTATTGCCCCTACCTCAAAGCTTGACAGGGCTAGTCCCATTCACTCAGAGATATGGATTTGGCACAGCCTGACATAAACTCCATCGCTTCGGGCCACCAAGGGAGAACCATTGTTATAAACTTTCTCCCCCCGCACCCTGCTTGGCCCCTCTTTTCCCCCCTTCCAGTTGCATTATTTCTTTACAAGCCAACAAGAACAGAACCAAATGTTTCACATCTGTTCTGCTGTCCAGCCATTTGCATGAGAATCACAATCAGTGTTTCAATGAGCACAGCAATGGGGATGGAGACGGCCACCACCGGCCCCTCGTGCTTCTGCCAGATGTCTGGGCTCCACACAAAAGAGACGGACCCATGGCCTTAACAAATCACCCTCTTTGGGATCTAATTGCTGTGGAGATACATCGGGTGGTTTTTCTTTCTGGATGGTGCTGTGGAGCTGATCCTCACCCTTGGGTCAACCCTTCTGAACCTCCTGTTTAAGGGGTTTGGTGGCAGCATTCTAGTTTTTCATCACCGTCACCAAGGGAGGGTGATGCATCAGCCAGGCTTAAGAAGGGTTTCATCCATCAGTAATGGTAATTTTAATGGTAGATCATCTCCAGTGAGATGGCATCACTGGGAAAGGTCCTTGAAAAATATGCCTGTGTTTCACAGGGAGCTCCTGCTTAAAGATACCAAAGTCTCCACTAATCTGCTCTCTCTTTGTTTGCCCGACATTATCTTCCTCCTTGCCTGCTCTTCCCCCACATTCCCTGCCTGAAGAAGCCTTCTCAGCTCCCTCCAGCACTAGAGCTGCTGTGGAGACTCAGGGCTGTGATTTTTGGAAGCTGTTTGTTCTCCTTCCAGACAGGCTGGGCATTAGGAGCTGCTGCTTGACTGACGCAGCAGTGGATGAAAGACTTAAGCTGTCGATGTAAGCTGGCAAAAACGCCTTGGAAATTGTAGCAGGGAAGTGCAGCACTGGAGCCCTCCACACCATCCATCTCCCCCCACATTCAGCTCTCATTAACTCTCCAAGCCCTGGGTTCTCCCAGGAAAATCAATGTGTAAAGAGAAGTTTTTAAGGCACTGGGGTCTGCAGAGCCCTTTGGGTTAAAAGCTGTGGTTCTGACTTCCAAGCAGCTCTGTACAGCCCCAGCAAGGGCAGCTCAGACTTTGTATTGGCGATGTTGGATGTCCGGGTGCTTTTGGCTCCGCTGGGATCCTCGTGCACCTGAAAGGCTTCAAGGTTGGATTCATGCTCAAAATGAAGATTATTCCAGGTGGCAGTTACTGGGTACAGCCTGCTGAGACTATGCAGGAGGCTGTCCTGCCTCAGCATGGTAAGCTGATATCCATGTGCTGGCATTCGAGCCCTGTGTGTGCAGTTCAGAGTCGTTCCCATGAGCTGGGAATCACCTCATGGGGATATTAGGGGAAGGCAGGGTGGCCTCTTGGGAGCAGACATCTGTTGGGGTCACGATCTCCAGCTGCAACATCCTTCTTTGGGCCTGTCCAAGCATTTAACTGTGTTTTGGAGGTTTCCCAGCCACAAAGGCAATACAGATTGTGTATCGATCCAGTTCCCTGCAGTCAATAGCTACAAACCACCCACAGCCGTGGCAAGGTCCTTGCAAGCAGAAGGGGCTGATCAGCATCACTGAGGGTGGGCTGCCCTGGGATGCAGCTGCATTAGAGGGGTAGCAAAGGCCCATGAGCTACATGGTGCCACAAGCCCCTGGGTCAGCCTCAGCCCTGCATCAGACCTGGCTTCCCTGCCACCATGCAGAGCTGCCTGTCCCAGTGCAGCCCCATCAGAGCCAGCGCTTGTGCTGCAGGACATGGAGAGGGTGCAGGTTTCCCTGCTTGGATATTATCTCTGTTGGGCAAAGAGCAAATCCCTGAGGATATCCTACACTTTAATATCACCATGTATAAAGGACAGCATCAGGAAAGCCAAGCAGTACACCCATGTGTTCAAGTGTAAGTTGTGTGACACGCAAGAGGGCCATTAGCATTGACACCACAAGCTTTATAGCAGGGATGGAGAGAATTTCAGAAGAGAGCAGAAGTTGCTGGCGGTGTAAGTGAGAGGAGGCAGCACAGGGATGCAGGTCACCTCCTGGTCACAGCAGGGCTCATCCAATGCAGAAGGTACTGGCCGTCCCCGTGCTGCCATGGTCCCCCCCATAGGGTTCAGGTTAGCATGGCCAGGGCACTCAAACACCAACCATGGAGGTGGTGGCATCTCTCCCAAGGTTTCCCCATCCATCGCAGGAGGAAGGCCTCAGTGCCATCAGCACTTGGAGCCCACTGTGCTCCACAGGCTGGGTACACCCGTCAGATGCGGGTGCACAGCGTGGACAGGGATTTCTGTCCCAGCTCGAATGCAGAAGGGCACGAAAACAGAGCAAGCCAACAGATGTGTTTTGGCAGGGGATTGCTGGTGTGTGGCACCTGTGTCCAGTGGCAGAACCTTCCCTGCACATCCCTCAGCTGTGCCCTTCACTCCCAGCTGGGTCACCGTGGTGATGGATGCTGACCTTTAGGGACCAAGTATTATTTCAGGCTGCTGCCTGGTGGGCCAAGAGTCTGGAATGCACACAGAGAATCCCTTTGAAGCTGACATTTCTCAGGGAGCTGTGTTTTCTGCCTTTCATTGGAGGGACGTGTTCAGAAAGGCTCATCTGCACTGCCAGTGCCTTAGACAGTCCTCGGCTCATATGCAAAACGTTGCCAGCTCCAGAGGATGGTTTCACACTTACTTGGGCATAAATGACAGCATAAAGCTCAGGGAATAGGAGAGTCAGTGTCTGGGCTCTTTTGCATCTCACAGTGATGCTATCGGACTGAACTTTCTCAGTGTAGCTGCCCTGGGGTGATGCTGAAAGGATATAGGGAGGTGTATGGCAACACAGAAATGAGCTCCTGAGACATCTAGAAGACCATGAAGAAGAAGACAGCAACATGGGCTTTTCCACTAGTGTCTTACAGCTCAGGGCAACTGCTTTTGTTGTTTGGGCTCTATGGTCCCACCTGGCAATTCAGAGTGGGTTTTGTCACGTTGGAGCTTGGGTATTTGGAGAGAGGCTGTGGGTGATGAGTCTCTCACAGGTCTTTAGCTCCCTCTGCACAAGTGCTGGAAACACTGTGCATTGCATCTCCCTTGCCAAGAAAACAGCTCCATGCCCCCACCTGCCCCAGTCCTTTCTCTTTCAGATGGTCTGCGTTTTGGAAGTCCTCCCTGTCTTAAAATAAAAGTAGTAGAAGCAGCTACAAGAGTCATCTACTCTATATTCATTCTGATGGTGGTGCCTTAGATGGCCTGCTGGTACCTAAACTCCCCTCTCTTGAGCATCCAGTGAGAGTGGATACAGCGGACTGTGAGGTTGCTGGATAGTGGGATAAGGTCTGTATTTATGCTAAAAAAATAAGGAAGGTTCATTGTAAGCGATGCTGGCTGGAAGCAGGGGAGAGAACATGCAGTATATCCTTGTGAGCACAAGAGGGAGAGCAAGGAAGGAAGAGAAAGAAAGGACAGGAATGAAGGAAATGGACTTGATACCTGTTTGTAAACTAGGCCATGATTAATAATGATTTGGATAGTCAGCTCTGGGCCTGATATTACAGGTTTTGCAAAGGCTGATGAAGAAAAGACAACTCCTGCCTGGAGGAAGGAGCAGCCAATGGCTCTGCTCCGCTGAGGAGTTACACAGTCTGCACTTCACACATGTCAGAAGCCCCATTTCCACCTGTGTAAACCAAACCACGTGAGTGAGGATTCGCAGGCTCTGGGCTCAGCAGGTTAAGTCAAGGCCCTGGTTTAATCCTACTTATGATAGTCAAGGCAAGCCTTGCCCAAGGAAAAACCTTAAAAAACCCCAGCCCTGGCTTGTGAACAGACTGTTTTTATTCCACTGCTTCATAGTTCATCTGCTTTGCTCTGCCATTCCCTCTCATTGCTGGATTCAAGCAGACATGAATACGATTGCTCCACTGCTTTAACTGATTTAACAGCAGTGATACAGAAGAGAAGAAAAATTGACTGCTGGGGTTGGTGTTTTGCAAGACCAGCTCAGTGTTTGCTCCCTGGACACGAGATAGTTCAGAGTAACCGAGTACAAAATCATATAGAAGCCCTTTAGCAAAGCAGGACTAATGGTGAAACGTGACCTGTGCCTGCCAGGGACAGCAATGGGCAGAGCCAGGCAGGACCACACCATGCAGTCCCCAGGCAGCCGAGTGCTGTGCAGCCTGATGAGAGGTTTTGAGAGCTATTTAGCAACACTGAATTGGGACTTGAAGCAGAATTAATTGAGCTCAAATTGCATCCTCCTAGCAATCCGCTAATCTGCTGCAGCAGGAGGATAATGACAGCACAAGGAACCAGCTTCAAAAATTGAAACTCAACGGGTTTTAATAAACGGGCTGCTTGAAAAGAGGATTAATCCTTGCATATAAAATATTGCCATACCAACACTTACGCTCATATGGGAGTCTTCTGCCCCTAAATGGAAGGAGAATTTGTGAACTACATGCACTCATACACACACACATACGTGATTACACGACCAAAAGCACACAGAACCAAGCTGCTGTCATGTCCCCAAATTACTTTCTTAAACCGTGTTTATTAGTCCAAGGCAGTTCTTAGCATGCAGGAACTTTAATAAAGCTCCTTTCAAGCAAAGACCTCAAAATGCTCTGCAAACAGCAACGAATCAAGCGTCGCATCATCCCTGGTGACACGGGGACAGCACTGCAGCCGCTGGGAAATCTGTGCGGTGAATACACAGCAGGGCTGGGAACAGAAGCCAAAAGCCTTCCCGAGTCCTGCACCTTCTCCCAGTTCATTTCATTTCTCCCGTTTTCTGGGATCTCTGTCAGTGGGTGACAGTGGAGGAAAATGGGATTTTTGCTCTTATTGCAGCAGAGCCCCTTTAGGAGAGCACCCGGTTCGCAGCGTCCATGATCAGCACGGTGATCGTTGTGCAATCCAACAGCGAACGGGTTGGATTTCTGGAAAACATCCCTCTGCCCTCCCCACTCCATGACTCCTGTTTGGGCACAGCTGTCTGAAAACACCGAGTGCCTTAATGACAAGTTGCCCCCTTTGCACTACTGCCTGCACCTCAGAGCAGTGCTCATCGCTGCCGACTTCAGCTCATTCCCTAACGTCTCCCTCTTTGCTTAGGTTTCTATGTTAATCTAGTAAGATGGCGAAGAAGCTCTCCACAGAGTCCCATCCATCACCCTCAATTTACATTTTATTAGCATGGGTACCCACAGCAAAGCGAATAAACTGCAATGGGTTATTCTCTCTGTTGCTGTCAATGCTGTTGTCCTTGCCACCAACCCAATTAGAAGCATTTGTCGGGGCCCAGTAATACACTCTGAGCCAGCACTGAGGTCTCTGTCTCTCACCAGGTGCTATGAAATATGTATGAATGATCTTGGATGACATCTGCTTGCTGCTTTGCTGGTGATGTCCCCAGCGAAAGGCTGGGCTGGGGAGCACACACCAGCCCTGGCAGCATGAGCATCGGATGATTCCTTTGCTGGTGGATCAGTGGGAAAACTAAGCCAGGGCTTAGCCGCTCTATCATGGAGCAGGTCCCGGCTGCCACGTTGGAGCATGGCCCTGAGCATGGCATCACCGCCTGGAATGATGTGTCTGATGCTCAGCAAGCAGCACTGAGGACACCAGCTCTTCAGCCCAGCCCAGAGCTGGTTTCCTTTGCAACAGTGTGCTTTTGATTAGCTTGGCTTCTGGCTGTGTGTGAGATGTGTCTTTTCTTCAGATGGTCATAGGAGGAAGGGAAACTTTAAGAAGCAAACACTTGAAGGATGAGCTACTTCAGGCTAGGACAAGGCAGTGAAATATCATGGCCATGCACCAAAGCTTTTGGGGTGGGAATGAGAGGTACACTGCCAGCACAAATCTGTGTCCTGTGTTCCCATGCACAGTGGTCCAGGCATGGGGAAAGGGGTGGTTGGTCCATGTACCCACAGAAATTGGACCCATCGCTAGGGCTGGTATAGCATGGGCTGAGCAAGGAGCAACCGTAGAGATGTTGCACCTCCATGGAGCTCATCCAAATCACGGCATACGAATTCCGAATCACAGAGTAGAAGTCTGTGTAGCAAATCACAAAGTGCCTTGAATCATCCAGTGCCCCCAAAATGTCATTGTGCTTGATTGAGCACTGTCACTGAGGGAGGATTCAGCTCATCTCAGTTCAAGCACTTCACTGAGAACCCTAAATAGCTATTTATTGATATAGCCTTCCTCTACTGTCTCCAATGAGCAGTTTGCCCCTAAATCCATGCCTAAGATAAGACCTATACTCTAGAAATACCTGTTTCTTTTGGGGGGGGAGCTGTGGTCCCCACAACTTCCTCAGGGTACAACAAACCCCTGCAGTACTTAGTAGGATCAACAGCTTGTCATGGAGTTTATCCATGTTAGATATTCAAAGGTATCCTACCTGTTCTTCGGTGGCCTTTCCATCATGAGATGATTGGCAGCTGCCCAGCATGGGCCAGGGCTGTGCTGTCGGGTTTGCCCCATGGTCCTGCCTGCCCAACACCCTGCCTGGGCGCATGGTTGGGTAAAAGCCCAGCAACCCCCCCAGATTATACCCTTCCTACTGCAGGGAGAAAGCAGGGGCTGGGCCGAAGCTGTGATCTGCACAGGAATAGCAGGGTGGTTGTATTTATATCACATCATGAGTCTGGGGGCAACTCACCCCCCAGAGCTCTTGGTACCACCAGCACTTTCTCCTGAGACCCCATCCACATCCCCTGAGCCTCCAGCCCACCCTCAAACCTTCCCTGGGATCACGCTGGAGCTGTCAGCAGCAATTCCTGTTAAGAAGGGAGTTAATGACAGGGGTCTGCATTCCCAACCTCACATACTGGTGACACTCTGAGGGAGGTGTTAGCTTATCATCAGATAGCTCTGTCACCACCATGCCTTGGAGAGATGCTTTTCTGTGGGACGAACCTTGGCAGACCCTGTGATGCTGCATGAGGTAGGGGTGATGCTGGGGTACCAATGTGGGCACCGAGGTGCTGCAGGGACATGCCATGGACCATGGGGTGAGCTGGTGTCAGAGCCAGGGCTGTTCTCAATGCTGGAGAGTTCAGGTGGGGCATGCGGAGCGATGCAAGGCAATTCCTCTGGGAATATAAAGCCCAGGGTGTTTTTTCTGTTTATCAACCAAAATTTGCATCTTAAGTGTAGAAGGAGCAAATGGACAATGCTGGAACCAGCATCAAGTGAAATGACCTAGGAAGAGGTACACATCTGCCTATTCCTTGGATTGAATCTCCCCCAGGAGCCAGAAACCTCTTGGTTAAAGACCTTCCAGATGCATCTCTCTCCCTGGTCGCTCAGCACGGTGCTGTTAAAGATGCTCTTCCTCTCAACTGAGCTCTATTTATCCACTGTAAGTTTTAGGCTTTTATGAGCGCAGGGATTTGTGCAGATCCAGTCTGTCTGCATGTGGAGACTTCACCTGGGAAGTCTTTGGTGATGCCTCTGGGAGCTTTTGTGTCTTAGCACCCAACACTGCAATCTCTTTGAATATCAGTCATAAAGTGAAATGAAAAGAGAAAAGAGAATTTTCCCAGTAAAGTCACTCTGGGCATTCTCCAGGCTTGGCAGGAAGGACCTACCCCTATTGCAGAGGCACCTTTTCACCTCTGCTCTCCAGCCAGGCACTCCCTTGTGGTGCCTTTGTTCACAGCGGAGAGTGCTGTTTAAACTTTGTCCCACCTGAAGTATAGGAGGACGAAAGAGAAGTGGAAATAATTTTCCACTGAAGGACATCAGTAAAATGTATGAAAACCGCCTGCCTCTGGACCATCTGGCTCCTGATAATACAATATTAATAACCACAGTCAATTAAGCTGAGCATCCCTTGGGGAACAGGGTTTCAGTTGGGCAATGTCAGAGGGATCGATGTAATCCAAGTTCTGATGCCATCGATAGCAGCTGGCCCGGGAGCCAGGGTACCCAAGGGAGGTGTCCAGGCACAGTCTGAGCTCCCCTGGGAGAGCTGCTGCCACCACCAGATGCTTTGCAAGGATCCCTGGAAGAAGAATTGTTCCGGTTGATCTTTAGGTGCTTTGAGAGCCCAAAGTGGGGCACCAAGAGCCTCATGCTTTTCCAAAGCCCAGAGTGGGAAAAGCTACCAAGAAGTGATGGTGAGCACTCTGTGAGATGCTGGAGGGGGACTTGGATAAATATATAGGTAAAACCCCTTTGTTTTCTCCAAACCAAAGCTTTTTGTTTCCTTTAATGTTTTTAATGTGTTGAGGTTTGTGATTTGACAGGGATTTGGAGGCAGGGGAGAAGCAACCCATGGAAGAGCTCCCTTCATGGTAAGAACATTCGTCACTGTCATCACCCAACAGTGTCCCACACTCTGATGCAGCTGAGTTTTGGCTTTTCAGGGCTCCTGTTCTCTACCCAAATCTCTTAATGACTCCAAGAGCCTTTCCTGCTGCAAGATGGATTCGGTTTTGCAGCTCTGGAAGAGTTTCACCAATAAACTACATCAGATACCAAGGTGAGAGGCAGATTGTGCCAAGGATGGATGAACACTAAGATACTTTACACACTAGGTCACCCATTCCCACAGATATCCAGGATATATATGTGTGAGCAGGATAATGCCCAGGTTCCCCAGTAAAACAACATCAGTCCAACAGCAGCTCCCCAGAGAAGTGCTTCTTTGGCTTGTGAGGAGTCGCAGCTTAAGGTATCACTTCAGGAAGTACCCCTGTCAGGGAGAACGGTGTTTTCCAGCAGAAAATCCCTCCAGGATATTGCACACAGACTCCAGGAGCAAATCTGTAATACCAAAAACATCTCCAAGGCAAACTCCTGGTGAACAGAGATACTTGCTACAACCTTGACCCGAAAAGCAGAGTAATTTAGCATTTTCAGGGAGATACAGCTAGATATGGCTAAGGTACGGCCAGGATTTCTTTCTTCTTTTTCCCTGTTGGTCTTGGTTTTTGCGATGTGATGGCACATTTGAATTGATTTGGAGCCATCTGGCTGGAAAATTCACACTGTGAGAAGATTTGGGGCTTTCAAATAGCACCTTTCCCAGGAGCAAAAGCTTGGCTGTGATCGACGAGCAGTGTCACAGGTTAGTTTTGCTCAAGCTTTTGATATCAAAATCTTTTACCAGGTTTGACCCAGTTCCAGAAATACTGCAAAAAAATATGAAGTCTGAGGGGAGAGGAGACTCTCACAGGGGGAAGGAGTGAGGAAAACCCTTTGAGTAATAGAGCAGCAAATGTGCTGGCGTTTTAGTGCAATTCGAAGTACAACTTGTTGTTTCTACCCATGGAGTTTCTTCAGCACCAGGAAAGGGTGCTGCAGAGAGGCAGGAGCTGACACAACTAGGATTTACAGGATGGGCGGCAGCTTCTCCAATGCACTTCCCATAGGGCAGCCAAGGGGACCCTCTTTTGGGAAGAGGCAGAGGCTTCCCACCTGCAGGGAGCAAGACAGCTCATGCCCAGCCTCAGCTTGGTGGTTGCCCCCAGGAAGGTCCCTTTTGCTTAACTAAGCTGTCATTATACACTTTCAAATAGAGGTGCCTTCACGGGAGTGCAAACAGCAAGGAAGCTTTGAGCCAGGTCATAAAAAGCGCATTAACAGTCAATAGGAGGAAACAAAAGAGCAAAACCGGTTCAGGTGTGTCTTCACGTACACCGGTTTCTCAGCAGTAGCTTCCCTTCCAAGGGAGCTGAGCTGAAGTTCAGGCCAAAGAGCTGCTAAAAAGGAAGGGGAAAAAAAATTGCTTACATTGAAAATATATTGTGTGGTTCATTTCACAATGGTTAAAGCAATTTAGAGCCATCAGCAGGATCAGAGAGAGGGATTTGCTCTGTTTGATCAGCTAAATAAGCCGTGACGTTGGATGTCTCTGCCTGCAGAAGTTCGAGTGCTGAGGCTTCCTCTGAAACCCCCTCTCTGCTCTGCTGAGGGCCCGAACATGCTCCATGCAGGAGCAAGCGTTTCTATCCCAAGCACCCTAGGCAATCTGCTGCTGCTATGCTGGTACTGGAAAGCATAAGATTGGATTAGGCTTTTCTTAGCTTGCCTCACTCTGAATGTAGTGTTGCCAGTTTGTACAATTTTATGCCAAGTCTTGTGATATTTGGGATTTTTCTTAGAGTGTCAGTTCCTGGAATAAAGTGATTACAGAAGAACCTCATCGCTGCCTCTGTTATAAAACTACATTCCTGTCCCACATTGTTACCAGAAGGGTTGAAATGGGGAAGAAAGATCATATATGGAGGATCTGAAGATTCCTCTTCCACCGTGCAACTTTGGGGGTTAGTGTTGAAGCTCCTGGATCTTTTAAGTAGTGATTTCTGGTCTCTGAGTGTTAGGAGCAGTCCTGGTCAAATATACCTTGGACTTGCAGACAGATTTGCAGAGATTTTCTACCTATCTGATGCATTCAAAGAGGAGTCTCATTTCTGGAGCGATAGCAGAAGTCCATCAAAATGACCCTTCTGGTCCTGACCAGACTGAGCGAGTCCAGTGTCCTGTCCCTGGGACAGTGGCACTTCGCCAGGGTGCTCTCACAGCCTCAATGATCTCTGTTTCAGAAACAACCTGATAGACAACGGCAACCATGGAATCCCATTTAAAGATGAGTCTTGTTATTTTTAAATCAATTACAAGGTTATGGATCAGGCCCAGAGGTGTTTAATATGTTGTAATATTTAGGCACACTTGGCTCCCAGATTTATTGGGACTGTTTGTAGCAACATGTAATATGTGCTCACTATGGAAGTATGTGGCACGCACATAAAACCAGCCCAGATGTGCTGGGAAGCACCAGGGAAGCTGAGCTGGACCATGGTGTGGGGAGCAGGTGCTCCTGCCTGCAGTGAGGGCAGCAAGAGAATGGAGGAGCAGAGATAAACTCGTACCTGCTGGGCTTGCTTCACTCCGCTGCATCTTACTTTTACACAGTGTTTTCTTTTGAGGTCTCAAGATCCCATTGCACAATATTGTAAAAATGTCATAAAATATTTTATTGCATTGTACAAGTGAAATGCTGCCAAGAGCCTTAACCCCTGAGCTGCCTCCTTCCTGCGGATGCCCAGCGTGTCTCCCATCCAGAACTGGCTCCCTTTGTTTTGTGGTTGAACTTTGAGGTGGACAGAGACGGGTTAAGAGGCTTGGAGCTGATTGTTGCTGGATCACTGCTCCAGGGCAGTTGGTCTCCAAGGCTGATCTGAGCTAATTCAGGACCTTCCTATGCCTCTGTCTGGGGATTTTAGCTTGAGCAGAATTAGAGGTGAGATCTATCCTGATGCTTTCACTCCTTACCTTCTCCCTCAGTGCCAGTTCTATGAATAGCAGTGGAAATGCAATTGGTGCTCTGCAGGTACCCTGGGTATGTCCCACTGTCTCATTCCATGCTGGAGCCATCAACCAGCCATAAAAGAACTTTTGGGCTCCATCTGGAGCCAAATCACAAAGGTACAGGAGGCGAAGGACCAGCCCTTCCAGTGAGACCATGGCCACACCTTGGCCCCGAGGTGGTTGATGGCGCTGCTGGATGGGCGAGTTTGGGAAGTCACTTGTCAGCTCTAGGCCTCATTTTCCCAGGGTGTGCACGGGGATAAATAGTTTTATTGACCTGCTGAGGAGACCATGATATCAGTGTTTATGACTGATGGTGATCTTTTGAGGTCAGTGGTGACATGGGAGTGGTATTAGACCCTTCCCTTATTGTGGTCCCCCAAATCAAGGAGCAAATTATCAAGGCTAACATGAGATTAGAAGGCTCCTATTCCTCAGACCAGCCCCATAAAGAAAGCCTGCCCCCTCAGCATGGTTGTGGAGTCCAGCTCTGCACAAGGTTGGGTTTTCCTTCAGTTACTTGCCCTGTAGTACCCAGCCGTGTACCCGCACAATGACCACGCGGCTACCCCATCCCTGCCCCATAGACACTGTCATTAACTTAGGAAGTAATTCATATCAGCTGGAAAATTCCAGCGAGCTGGAGAGGCCAGAGGCCTCTCCTCCTGCAGATGTTGGGTCTGTGTTTGCCAGCAACCAGATCTTGGCCTGAGTTTGTTGTAAGGAAAAGAGCAAAAGTTACCCAGCTGTTCTCAGTAGAGGTTTTCATCTGGTTTTCTCCCCCTTTAATGAAAGAAATAATAACTCCATGAAAGGCTCAGGCAGAACTTATTTAGGCCCAGGGGAAATCCACCCTGCTCAGAGGTGTAGATACCAATTAATTCCCACTTAAAGGCTACTTTGAGTGGTACTTCATGGGTGTAAATCTTTCTGCTGGTGTTCACACAGAGGTGGTTTCAACCTTGTTGTAGCCCTGAAAGGCAAAATCCAAACTACCTCTTCTTTCCCAGTTACCAACACCACAGCATAAGAAATATCACATTTTCTCACCTTCCTGGGCTGTGGTATTGAGCCATGGGCTAGCAGAGTCCTTAGGAGAAGCATTTATCTGCTGTAATGAGTCTCAGGATAACCCTTGCTTTGCAGGCTGCCCCTTGCTTTGCAGGCTGCATTAGCAATGGTGTCTCCCACCCTCTCCCAACTCTTAAGCCAGTCCCTATTGCCTCACATCCCACAGACACATTGCTGGGACCTTAATAAGGGACTCCTAATGTGAGTTTCCCTTGAGTCTGAGCTACATCTCCCATCCCAGGGGCCGGTGAGCAGGGGGAGATGTGTCAGGGAGGAATGCAGGGATCTGCTTGTTTGCTTTTCTATCTAAACAAAATGCTTTCCCATAAACACGGAGGAGGAAACCCCACTTGGCTGAGACCCTTGGAAGAAGTGTCCTCACTGGGAATGTTTATACGTTGCCTCTGAAATCTAAACTTAATCAAACCAAGGCTTTGAGCAGAAACTGCCCTGCTTGTGACCAGCACAGCATCGGCGCAGCCGGGCTGAGCCATGCACCCAGTACCGGTGCTGCCTGCCCTGTCCTGCCCTGCCAGCCTCAGTGGGGGAATCCAGGACCTTCAGGGAGCTGCTGGGTTTGCCCGGCATGTCCTTGAGTCCTGGCAAAGAGAGCAAAGTGCCCATGTCCCTGCCTCCTGTCAGCCATGGGTACACCACAGACGCCTCTCCTCTGGAGAACCACACAGTCTGATTGGGTTTATAGAGTCAGATTTGCTCTATGGAGTCAAATAGGTTGGAGAAGACCTTTAAACTCACCAAGTCCAACCTTTATCCTAGCATTACCAAGGCCACCACTAACCCATGTCACTATGGGCCCTGATTTTAAATCGTTTGGGGGTTGTTAAATGGGGCTACTCCAAGCTCCATGGACCAGTGTGTTGTGCAGTCTGGGTTTGCCATAGCAGGGCCTCAGTATCCCTGGTGCAGAGCAGAGATTACTGCATCAACCACTGGGAAGGAGCACAGCAGCCAGTCTGGCTGGAGAGGGCAAAGCCATTTCCATTACACCCAAAGCAAAGTCCTTCAGGATTATTTGGTGCTGGGACACTGCTATGTATCACTGTTTGTGTTAATGACATTTCAGCTACCCACTACAGCAGCAAGGGTGCTGTTAGCACCCTTTTCCCTCTCTCAGAATCTATTTCCTCTCCCCATAGTTACCAGGAAAGAGGAGGAGGAGATGACTGAGGTTTTCAGCCTCACACCATGGGAACTCACCAGCCTTCTGCTGCTGGACAGACCAACATGACCCACAGACATGACTGTGTGCACTCAAGTCTCAGCACCCAGGCAGCTGCAGCAAAGCTGCACTTCCCATATGGTCCCTTACATTGCAGGGAGTGGTTTAACTGTACAAGCATGAAGCAGAGCTGGACCAGAATAGCTCATTAGGAGAGCTCTGCCAGTATTTCCACACTGTTTCTGTTAAGCTGAATACAGACACAATCCACTGAGCTGGGAGGTTGGGTTCCCATTAACATTAAAGGGGATTTCAAAGCCCATCCATTGCTAAATCCTTCACAAGAGGGCTGGGAGGTTTTTGCAGTAAGAGTTTCCTGCATCAGCGCTGAATGTGTTGTCTAGAACAGCACAGAAGTCACTGTGGGTTTCAATCAACTCCTCAGTGTTGGCTTCTCCTCTTAAAAAATGCTGGATAACCTGTTTCAGGTGAGTTAAGATAACTGAACCCCCCCCATTAACAGCCCCACTCCTCCTTCATTCAAAACTGCCGAGAAACAGTGCTCTGTTATTACAAGGACAGGAGATCACTGCTGGGTGTTGGAGCAGTTAGGGCAGCTCCTACACACGCTGTAAAGTGGCTAAACATCATAATAAATGGTGTGATTCCCCACTCAGCTTGACAGCCCCATAAGGAGGCAGTGAGCTGAGACCTGCTGTGCTGCTCAGGCAGGTGACAGACCCCGCTGCCACGCAGCCTGCTTGTACGAACGTGAGTGCAACTGGGTGATATAGAGATGCTCTGATTTCCAGCAGGACCAGGCACAAATCCATACAGAACACCATGAGAAGCAAGCACATGAATCCACCCTGCATGCCCCAAGCACTGATTACAGTCTCTGAAGTGTATTACAGGTGTGTTGGTTCTCACAAAGCAATACACGCTGATAACTGGCTTGGGATGCACAATGCACTAAGAAACTGCCTGGTGCAGGGTTAGTCTGTTTGTAACCACAGTCAGGTATTACTGCAGGCCCTTTGGAGCCAAAGGTTGCCTTTGATGTATAGGACTTAGGAGGACAAGATCTATCTCAGGGGATACGGATGCACACTTCTATCCGTCAGCAGTGTCTAAAAATTATCTCTCCTTGAGCAGTGTGAATTTAGCACTGTGATGCAGAAATAAGGACCACAGAGCAGGAAGGAACATCTCCATCATGAGGTTTGGTCCCTGTGTCATACAGGACAGCCTCACAGCAAGAGCAACACAAACGCATGCAAACCCAGCAGCAATGTACTGTTTTGCACTGAGGCTGTGGCACAGCGTGTCCTGTCACATCCCATACAAATGCACAAGCACGTTCTACCAGGAGCACATCTGCCTACCAAAGCAAACACCTCTGCAGTTACTGGATCAGCCACAGGCATTTCTGCATATGGAAGAACACACAGGGGCAGTGGCTTCAAAAGGTGAGCAAGAAGAAAATAAAGCAGCTATAGAAGTGCGTAAGCTCCTCCACATCTCACACTGATGGACTGAGATGCTGTAGTCAGCAACAGCTCCCATCTCCTTTCTTTGCAAAGCTGACTTATGAAATCTGGGGTTGAAAGCAGGGTCGGATATGGGATGCACAGCATAATCCACACAGCTGAAACCAGATGGTTAACACAGGCAAACAGCAGTACAAATGTAAGTAAACTCGAGATATTCAGGAATTCAGCAGAGATTCACATAAGCACAAAATGGACAGATCTCAAGGGGTTCTAAAGCAAAAAGCAATGTAGCTTTCTGGTCTCTTGCTGTTAACTGCTATGAAATTACACTGGTTCACACCATTTGGCTCTTTATTCCCTCTCTGGGGGTGCTGCCACGCTGAAGCAAAGCTGACCAGCAGGCTCTTCTGAGCCTGTGAATTAAAACATGGTTAAAACACCGCTGCACTTTGCTCTCCTCAGTCTCGGTCTGCGCTCATATCGATGTTGCGCCAAGACAAAACACATCTTCCATAAAGAATTGCATCTCCTCCTCAGCCCAGCACCATGTCACTGGTGAGCGGTTCCCATCTTCCATCATGTAAAGTGAAATGATTAAAAAAGAATTACTGGAATTCCCTACATCTCCATCAAAGATCAGGCTTGGTCATTTGGAAAATTAGTGATGAACTTCATTTGTTAATGTCACTGTTAAAGTGATGGGGTTTTTATGCTTAACACTCCAGGCCTATTTTCTCTTCATTTTCACGTTTGTTTTTGAACCTGCTAATTTAATTAAACCTCTGCTGTTGAGGAGCCAGTAAAGGTGCCCAACCATGCAAGATACCTGCCGAGGTGCACCAAAGTAAAGTGAATAGGAGGCAGCTTGGGGGAGAGAGGAGCAGGTCCCTGCACTGTGCTAGGGCATCACCTGGGTTTATGGAGTTAAGTAGAAGGAGTTATAGGATATTTTAACGCATTGCACAGGCTATCAGAATCCCAATCCTAATCCTAGGGCAATGCTCTGAAAATGCACTCTGAATGGTTTTGGCATTAAATTAAACCCTGTAGCTTTTTTAATATGCAAGATCAGTAAGAGCATTGCTATAGGCTAAGGGTTTTTTGTCTTCCCATCCAAAAGCAAAACATCTAGAATAAACCAGAAATGTAAATGTATGCCCTTTGCTTTGAGGATCCTCACTATGTAAATGTATTGAAAAGAGAGGCAAAGGAAGGGAGGCATTAGGCAGAGCAGCAGGGTGTCTTTTTCCTGTTCTACTGACCAGGTATCTCAATCACCTGCAGCTTCAGGATATGTTGTTAGCAAAAATCAGAGCACACCGGTGTTCTGAAACCGGTCTCAGCAGCTTCATGTATCTTGTATTTGGTAGGGAGTGAAGTGTTCACCCTGTAGACAGCATCCAAACCTCCCTGTAATCCACACCCATGAGCTCTGGCTTTGCCTTTCAGAAGGCATTTAACCCATGACACAATACAGCACTGCAGGTCAGTGGAATTTCCCTTCAAAGCCCCATGAAACCAACAGCCATAGGGTCATGTCTGTCCCTTTGTGCTGTGGTCCCCATTCCAGTGAGGGCTGAGCCCCTGGGACATGGCTGGGGGATGCTACTACTCTGTGCATGATGCTCTGAGAGAGCTCTGGTCCCAACATCTCAGCAGAGCACAGGCTCCCCTGTCCAACAGCCTTTGCCAGGAGAGAGGATGCTCCTGCATTGCCTTCCCATCAATAAGACCCATGGGCAACTTTAATACAAGGTCTACCTGAGGCTGGGAGGAGAGAGATGGCTGGGGGCACCTCTCTTGGCAATGTCCCATAGGGGAGAGTGGGGATGGGTATCCTGGCATCATGCAGCCTTCCCAAGCTGAGTGTTACCCCAGGAGGATACTCACAACTACCTGTCTTTTTTTTCCCTTCCTTGGCAAAACTGCTTTTTGGGCAATGAGACCTCATCTGAAAGAGCAGTTAGTAGGGAATGAGATGGGGTTTGTGCTGCTCTGAGAAAACATTAAGCAGAGAAAGACTGAAATAATCACATGCTGTCAGATAAAAGCACTGCTCTCCAGAGCCCAACATGAAGCAGTCAGACAGCACTTTCTTTCCTCACAGCCTGTGTTCAGTAGCTGCTTCATTACTCCTCAGAAGAAGCCAGCAGAGCTGAGCCTTGGTTCCTGCTGAGCAGAAAGCCAGACCATCTCCTGCGGCCCCTCTGTGGTGAGCCTGTGCTCATTGCTGAACCCAACACAATTTACCCAGCTATAAAAGATTCCTATCTCCCTATGAATACCCATGCTCCCATTTAAGAGCAGAGGAGCTGCAGCATTGCCATGTTTGTTTGAGGTGAAGCTGGAATGTCCAAGGTGGTTTCTCACATCAGCCCTGGCTTACACGATGTGATCCGGGCAGCACTTGCTCAACAGCAGCATCTCTGCCTGCCTGGGAGACAGCCCTAAGGGATGGCTTGGGTGTAGGTGATGCTGTGGGTGACCACAAGGCACCAACCTGACAGGGTCCTCCAGCACCTCCAGCAAGGTGCTTGTTTCATAAGGACAAGCAAAGCAGGAGATGTGTACGTGGAGAAGCAAACAGCTCGTCCTCCCACCCGGCAGAAAGAAGTGTGCTGATGTCAGGGCAAGGCGCCCTCTTTGCACCAGAGCTGGATTTGGCCACATCTCCTCAGGAAGCAAAGAGAGATACAAAATGCAGATGTAAATAGATGCTTTAAAAAGCACTGGAATATATACAAGCTCCAGCAGGAATGCAGGGAGCAGCTGCTGGGTTTCTCCTTGGTCCTTTGCTGAGCATACACATGCACATTCTGTTCGTTGTAAATGTTTAGAGAAAACAATTACAACTGAATGGTTTGAGGACCACTTTACATCAGCTGGGTGCTTCTGTAAGAACCATGGTGGTGATGAGCTGCACACTTGGATAACCCAGGCTATGCAAGTCTTTATCCCAAAGCATGCTAGGCGCAGCTCCTTTGCTCTTATCTTACATGCTGGGATTTCAGCATAGATTACAAAGATCAAACACAAAGAAAGCTGTTGAAATCATTGCTTTTACCTCTAACAAGAACTTCCTTAAGCTTCTTATGAATTCAGTGATCATCCACAGAGCTGGTCCAACATCTGAGGAAAAGTCTACTGGCCCCACTGGCAGCAGCCTTAGCACTTACACTGATCCATGGATGCTTTTTTTTCTCCAGCTTTCTCTTACTATTTGGAAGCAAGCAGAGGCGGGCTAAAAGCAAAATCTCTGTGCCGAATCAGTCTTGGATGCTGCTGCAAAGCCCCCTTCTCTCTTTCCTTCCCTTGCATCCTTCTCACCCATTCAAGAATTACCAGCCAGCTTAGGGCAATGTAGCAGTTTAAGCTAATGAGTTAGGGATGAGGGAAAGCAAATCAATGGGTTGATCTCCATAAAAGCAATGGAGAAAGGCACGCACATCTTTAGCCCTGTCTTAGACTCCTGTCTCCCCACATTGACTTGTGTACCTCACTTAGACATCTAACAGGCCTGAAGCGAGATGAGGTCATCCCACGCGACGAGTTGAGAGGTGGCTGAAGATGGGAATTTGGGGGGAAAGGAAAAGGAAGGAGAGAAGCAAGAGGAAAGAAGCCACCAGGAGCTGTTGCAAAGCCAAGCTGAAAACCTGCACAGCCCTCCCTGTGCCACCAAGCAGCTCTCTGTTCTCCCATGCAGAGGAGCACCTCATTCCTTTCGGCCAAGGTTCTCTGCAAAGCACTCACATTCCACCCTGCAGCTTTCTTCCAGCTGGGGCAAAGTCAGGCAAGGCAGAAAACAAACGCATCCTAATTGCAAGTGGCATCTCCTGCTGCGGGTGGTCTCCAGCCACAGAAGCATGACATTGTCTGGGAGCCCCACTGCATGGTGGGCAGCAGCATGGAGGGGTACATCCCTGCCCCTGGTGTCCATCCTGCTGCTGGGTAATAAGGGCTTAATGGGGGAAGGGACGCACTGGGCTGTGCAGCAATCACACTGCAATAGTCATCATTAAAGGTGCACAATTGATTCCCAGAGAACAAAATCACCATCTCTCCCACCAGCACTCCCAGTACCGCTCTGGTGCTGCGCCGGGGCAGGGCAACTGTTGTTGTGATGGACGCTGATTCAAAACAAGCTCTCAAGCAGTAATGAGGCTTGTTCAAAGCGCCTGGGACTCTGCTTGTTCTCCTCCCAATTAATGCTTGCAGAGGAAGAATGCAAAGTCCTTCCCAAATTGGGGAACAAACAGGGGGTGGGGATGGATGTGGTGCTAAGAGAGGGTGGTTGGTTCATTGGAGGGAAGGATGAACCTCCAGCTCCTCGCATCCAAACCAGCTTTGCCTTTTAGAGAGTAAAACAGTTTAATGTTAACAAGTGAGTTCATAATTAATAACCTTTAACTGCGTGTAATTAATGAGCAAGGTTATGGCAAACTGTAAACCCCACCACGCTGCACTGTAGCAGCGTTCATTGGTCATGAGCTGTGTGTGCTGAGTGCTGCTCCCTGGCTTGTAGCTCTTCGCCTAGGCAAAGAGTGAGGCAGAACACTGCCTCCATGGGGACAATTAGGTGACATCTCATGGCACTGTGATGCCCTGGATGTGTCAGCAGGAAGGCTGACAAGTCCTGATACAGAAGTGGGTCATGGGAGAAATTTTTCTGTGGTTAGGCAGGGTCTGAGGCACACTGAAGTTGGGTTTCCAGTGCTTGTGTTCAGTCTGGAGCAAACAGGCATAGATCTGTGTGTTCCCACTGAAGATGATGCACATGGGTGCCCACGGGCCACCTCCTCCCACCTATGTCTCCATTCACTTGAGTGTCCGTTATATACCATATCTGGGTCACAGCACATCTCTGTTTCTCGCTCCTTCCCTTTTCCTGGTTTGAAATTACTACTTGGGGACTAAGCAGGGCTCAAGCCAGCAAATAAGGCCTGGAAAAGAAAGTAGCATTAAAAGGAAGGAATAAGGAGCACTGTTTTGCCTTTGGGATGAAAGATAAAGGAGTGTAAATGAATCTCAATCTGTTCAGCTCTTAACTGACCCTCTTTGCAGAACAATAAACAGTTCTGGATTTAACTTTGCGCTTAGTTCCCTATGTGCTCGCTTGTCTCCTACATCAATGTTCTCTGCACTCTGTGCTTGATGGTCATTTTCTAGTTGGGCAAATGCTTTTTGGGTTGTCTCTTGGATAATTTAACTTCTTATAAAACATTGAGAATTAAGACCTAATGCAAAAAAAACCCACAACTAAAATAAATATTTGATGGCTCAGAAAAGTTCCCAAACTCCAGCATGGAAAGCGTTGGATACTGCTGGGTTTCCTTCAACTGAAATCAAGTTTACTGCTTTGAAAAACTCATAACTGATTTATTTATGCCCCCAGTGGCCAGGGGCAACCGACTGTGATGAGGGGAGGGGATGGGTGTTAGGCAGTTTTTAGGAGTAAAGCAGAAAGAACTTTTCCCCTTTAAAAATACCAAATGCTGACATGCCTTTATTGACACTTTTGCTACACAAGTCACTTTAAATCCAGACCATGTGAAAGCCCAGCCCGCATCAACAAGATACTTAAAGGTGCTTGTAGGAAAAAGCTGGTTGTGGGCCAGGAGACTCATTGCCTGTACAAGGCAGGGCATCACTAGGAAATCATTGACTTGCCTATTGGTGACTTCTGTGTGTCCCTGCTGGGACAGAGAGTGAAGATCCCAACCATTGTCTTGGGTTCCCCAGGAAACCTCTATGTGGTGGCACATGGTGAATTCATCCATGTGCCTTTGAACAGCAAGATTTAGGGATAAAAAAATCATGGAACGGTTTGGGTTGGAAAGGACCTTAAGATCATCCAGTTCCAACCCACTGACATAGGCAGGGACACTTCACACAGGACCATGTCACCCAAGGCTCTGTCCAACCTGGCCTTGAACACTGCCAGAGATGGAGCATTTACTGCTTCTTTGGGCTACCTGTGACAGCACCTCACCACCATCACAGTAAAGATCATAGAATAGTTTGGTTAGAAGGAACCTTCAACCATTGTCTAGTCCAACCTCCAAGCATGGATATTTTGCTGCTTGTTAGTGCTGTTATTGGTTTTCCCCTCTTTCAAATGCAGGAAGTGCAGCTTTTGGGTCAAATCCCCTTCCCACACCACTCCTTGGCTTCTCTAGCCCTGCCTCTCCCTGCTCCTCATTCCAGGCTGGTCAAGGGAGCAGGTCCTAGAGGCGATGGCATCGGGAAGAGGTCAGGAAAAGTTTAAGAAGTGCTGTAATTAGGACTTGCCCATTTTTCTTTCTATCTAATCAATGAGGTTCTCTACATGGATGCATATGAACTCATTTCCTAGGAGGGGGACTGTAACTGTATGGGGGCCATGGGTTTTGATGGATCATCCTGCAATGAGGGCAGCCTCTTCATTGGCCCCTAATAACGTCCCCACGGTATGGCAGCTGACTGATAGATGGCAGCTAGGAAACCCCAGGAGAGAAGAAAGTGAAGGATATTCCTATTATCTGCAGGAACGTTCAGTAGACAGAATTCCTTTTTTTTTAATTATTATTTGGAATCTCTACCCAGAGGGATGGTTATAAAGGGGAAAACTGTTCGGCTCATTATCCTTTAATTATTGAAGTGAGTGGTTTTGGTAAAATGGAGGAAACTGAAAACATGGAGATGATATTCCAGTCCATTAGGCAACCTTAGATTTCCTAAAGCAGTATCTTTAAGGCTGGCAGAAATGTTTCTTGATTTATTCTGTCATCTCCTAACAGACAGAACTGTGTCATTACCAAAAGGACTTCTCAGAAGCCAGACATTTTATCCCCCTGTTTTGCTCTTCTCAGCAATTATCTCCCTGCTCCTTCCACCCCGAGCTGCTGGTTTCCAATTTAGTTGGGCTTTTAACTTAAAAGACAGCAAAAACAAGCCCCAAACATCAGTCTGGCATTTGAAGGAGCTGCCTGTTCATACCTCACCTCCCCAGCAGCGTGAAACACTAAAACCAAGGACACAAGGAAATAAAACGTTTCATTGTGGTTGGAAGATGTTCAGTAAGAAATAATATTGTGAGAAACTTCCTAATGAGGCTTTCTAAGCAGTTTTCCAGAGAAAGGGCAGAGTTTCACCCAGTCACTTCACAACTCTCTGCCAGGCTGCAGGAACCCTGTAATGCTGCTGCGCTGTTCTTCCTGCAGTGCAAAAGCCCTGCTCCCCCTATATCTGTTTGCTGTCATGGAGTCACCTCCCACCCCTCTGCTCTGGACCAAACAACTTGACCTTCCTCTGCTGCCTTCTGATCCTTCCTGCGCTTCACATCTCTCTGCTGACCTCCAGCCTCTAGCTTGCCTTTTCTGACAGTACCGGATTCAAAGTAGGACATGAAGTTTTGGACAAGACCTCAAACGTGCTAAGAAAGCAAAGAAACTATCTTCATATATCCACAAATAAGATTTGACTGAGAACTGGCATTATATTGCAGGTTTGGTCCAGGTTTAGCTTGCAAGCCATTTTTACACCATACTTGCTTTGGTCAATTAGTTTTGATGTGGTACTTGCACATATGTATTCTCTTTAAATGTACCATTTTACAGCCTTTACTGAGTGTTACATTGCTGGATTCCTAATCAGGTACTTGGCTTAAGATCATTTTTGTTCTGATGAGGTGTTTTCAACCAAACATGTATCCAAATTACATCTTTCAGACAGTGATTTCCTCCAGACAGCACTGCCCTAAGTTACGAGAGCATCAATCCAAACACTGTCAAAAGCCTCCTTACTCAAGAGGCATCGCATGTATCACTTGGCTCTAATCCCAAAGGAGGAAATGAAATTAATTTGACATGTCAGCATAATTTAGGTAAAACCGAGGGCTATTTTTAGCATGGGAGTGTTGTTGTTGGGTTGTTGAGGGGGTTTTTCGCACAGAGCAGCACTCATAAAGTGGGTCTACTCCACGGGACTCCAAAAGTTGGGATAACTCAACAGACTGTTGATATACCAATGAGTTTGTCTGATGGAGATAAGATCTAGATATGTCTTATATAAAGAGATAAGTTCTTGGTAAAACTCAGCTGGCTTCGGAGTCTGTCAGATTCAAACACCAGAGAGTTTTCAACAAGCCTCTTTAGCTGCTCTCCCTCTATAGTTTACCTTGGTCCTTTCCATTTATCTCCAGAATCCAAACAGCATGATACTTATCTCATGTGAAAGCTAACAGAGTTTACTTCTTGTTTTCCTGAGAGAGACCCGAGTTCATCAATCCTGTTCTGTTTTTCAGACACTCACTTTCCTAAGTGACTTCAATAACAGAGTGGAGTTATGGATGCAACATTACTGTATTTGTTGTTACCTCGAAGTGTATATTACTGACGTTTGCCTTATTTCCCTTTCCTTTTTATCTAAAATATCATTCCTTCTTATTTCTGTTCATTACATCTTACATCATTACCCTCTATTTACACATGCGTTTGTGAGGCTGCTGCTTTTTCGTGTGTAGCCTGAATCAAATCCAGTTTGAAACAAGTTGTTTTATGTCTTTGGAAACCCATGAAAGATTTCTGAAAGCCAGACTTGTGCCTTCGATTAGCCGCAGAACTGACAAATAAAGCAGAATGATACTAAAAATAAAAGCCTGTTCTTAACTCTGATGGGTGATTGAGGATTGAGAACTTCAAAGGGTTGTCTCTCATTTCAATTCATACACTGTGCCTTTTGCTGAGGACAACCAAGGTGCAAATGGCTGCTGGAGCTGCCTCTACCATTATGCTGAGATTTCACTCTAAGAATAAAGGTTGTTTCTTTCAAAGACACAAGGCAGTGTCCGTGGGATTTTGTTTCTATCCACACTAAATCACGTGCTTCAATCTTAACAAGTATTTTTACAAAGTAGATTCTTTAAAACATATGATGGACTGGCTCCAAAAGTTGTGAAAGGACCCTCAGTTTGCCTTGTGCTAGCAAACCACAGTAAAAATATATACGGGGTTGAGACAAAGTTGACAATTTTTCCTAACAAGTAAAGAAAACACAGGGCACTCCAATCCAGCAATGAGAAATGCAGCAGTTTCATAAAGGGTTTTGGATCTGATCCACAGCTGGTAAATTAAAATCAAATATTTTAAACCCACTTCTTCCCATCAGAAGGGACAGATTTGAAGTTCAACTTTTACACGGCTAAATGAGGATGATAATAGTTTCACACCCATTTCCCATGAAGGGAAACCGACAGCGGAGTCCCCCAAAATACCTGTTGAAAGGCCACGAGCTCCAAACTTGGGTGCAAAGAACTGATGGAAGCATTTGACCTTCTTTTCAAGAGACGTGGGGGAGGCTTCTTGCGAAGCTTTCAAACAATGTCAGCCTGTCAATGTGCAGCCTCCTTAATCTTTTCCAGCTGTAAATCAATCATCTTATTAACTCTTCTCTAATGTCTCCCACCAAGTTATCTGGGACTGGCAGCTTGACAAGCCACTTTCATGGAGCTCTGAGAATAAAGTTCCTCTTGTGCATTGCCGTGATGTCATGAGCACTCACTCCTGGCTTCCACTGATCCTCTTTGACAAAAGCCTCCTTCTTTGCTCATAGCAATTATTCAGCTATTAAAGCACATTACGTTAGGTTTCTTATTTTAAGAGTGATATCACTCCTAGCTTTAATGTCCAGCCGATGGAGCAATTTGCACCAACTTCCCCTGACACCGTGTTGGTGCTTGAGTCCCTAGGTTATGTTCCTGCCTGAATAAAGCTGCTATTGATGGGATTTACATGTGAAGAAGGCAGAGAGGCTGTGACTGATTTAAACATGTAGGTATGCAATATTATGTACTCACCCCCATTGAGCCATGATTGACCAGTCTTTAAACCTTTCCCTCATGCCTCTTCAGCTTGGCTTCTTACGAGGATGAAGCTCATGAGCTTTTGCATGTGTAGGCACATGAACATCTCATCCCTACTTCTGGCCTATCATCTATGCCAGTCCAAACCAAGACACTGCTACTTGAGGTATGCAGCTCCTACCAGTCCTGCAAAACCAGGTGCCCAGGTTGGAGAGGAAAACATGCAAAGAGGAGCTGTCCCTCCTAGCAGATAATTGCCATGGAAGAGGTGTTCCAGAGAAAGTGTAACTTGGAGCCTGCACCTCCTTACATAGTAACACATACATAATTCTTTGGTGATCTGTCCCTTGTCTCTCTCTAGCCCATCACTGAAGTGCATTCAGGGGTCTTTCTTCCACAGAGAACAATAAGAAAGTAAGCCCTGGACTTGTGGGGCACAGGAGCACAGTTGGTAAGGGACCTGGCAAGGGCAGAGCCTGCTGGAGTCTATTAATCTCTAAGGAGGACTAGAAAACCACATCACCTGAGCACTGATGCCCTGAGGACCAGCTGCTCACATTCCCCCACCTTCATTACACTCACTCTTCTTCCCTCCCTGCAAACTCAATTCCCTCCTCCCATATGATGCATTGATCTGTCTTTCAGCCTTCCATCCACACACCTCTTCCTTTCTCCCCTTTGCTACATCATAACAGGGGTGACTCAGGTACCAAGGGGCTGCGTGCGGGCTCTGCTCAGGCTGGGCAGGCTCATGCCTACAACTCAAGCAGCTTCTGTTCTCCCATTTGCAAACCAGAATGACTGTAGCCTCCAACTTCCAACCAGGAAATGCTGATTTCAGCTAGCACTTGGTTTCTATTTCTGTTCCCAATTTGGGAATAGAGCAGGGGAAGAGCTGATGCAGGAGAGCTCCCTGCCTATCCCAGCTTCCAAGGGCCTTATAAGCAAGGGTGGCAAGTTAAGGCAACCCAAAACTGCTCTAGAGCATCACAGTGGGACTGACACCACAGAGCCTGGCTGTCACAAAGCCACTGTTAAACCTCTGCACATCCACATGTGCGCCTTCCTCCTGGGTGGAGGATGCTGCCAGCAACTGTATCCCTAAGGGCAGCACCCAGCTCCTGCCTGGACCTACAGCCTTATTTTGGGGAGGACAAGGGAGGTCTCACCTCTTTGCCCTGCTCAAGGTGTTCCCTCAGAGGGGCTGAAGGTGTTGAGCTCCAGCTCTGGTTTCCTTGCAGGTGGTCCAGTGCTCAGGGGTATGTATAAGCCCTTCTATTTATAGGTCTGCTTAATTTCTCAGTTCCACTGTGCATTAACTACACACCAAGCAAAATGTGCAGCAATCTGCTATTACTGCTACATCTTACATGCAGTGTGTGGAGCTCAGAGGCCACTGAAGGACTTTCCACTGACAAATGCTTGCTCAGTGCAGCAAGCAGCACTTTGGGTTTAAAAAGCCAGTGAAGGCTTGAAACCTGCTTTCATGATGTGATGTAACTGTCAAATGAACACAGATACTCAATACAGAATTCCAGATTTATCATGGCATAACCAGGGAGCAAGTTCCTGCCACACAGTGCAACTTCCAGGCTCCCTCAAAAGCCGGAGCTTGTGATCTAAACTCATATGATCAGCTAATCAGATCACCTTGTGATTAGCCTAAATTCATAGTACTACCTTGTCTAATCTTGAGAGTTAGCAAGGCGTTATCACTAGTAACATCACTGTTCAAAGTGCAATTCCTGCTGTACACGAGTATGTTAAATAGAGGTGTCAGTGTTTGAAGACAACGCTGAATTTTAAGTCCCAGCAGGCTGAAAATAGCAGAAACTGAAGCAAACAAGTGCTTCTCAAACAGTGATTCATCCAGACCTAAAGCATTCGGGGTGAATTGCTCTCCGGAGGTCCCTTCTGTCTCCACTGCCAATGAGGGAAATTAAATGACTGACTCGATTAGCCTCTGCTAAGCTGCACAGGCCAGTTCGGG
Organism: Psittacus erithacus; assembly: GCA_009867235.2. Taxonomy (NCBI): domain Eukaryota; kingdom Metazoa; phylum Chordata; class Aves; order Psittaciformes; family Psittacidae; genus Psittacus; species Psittacus erithacus. The sequence goes on from WYDI02002584.1 coordinate 35,784, forward strand.
TCCCAGTTATGCAAAGAGTCAATTTTATAAACAATTAGTCTTTTTTTCAGACTATGATGGTGGAGAGGGATGCAGACTATGATGGCAGCAGGATGGTGGAGAGGGAGCATGAAATTTAAGGGTTTCCCTCAGGTATGCAACAGAGGAGAAAATGCATTAGGTGCTATTAAGTGCTTGGACAATTTACTTGGAAAACCAGCTCAGACTTCACAGGAAATAGAGCAGAAGCAGCAGAATGGATGATGGAACCTGGGAGGGTTATGTGTAAAAGAAGCTTGGAAAGGAAATCACAAGAAGCAAAAAGGTCTTGTAGGAGAAAGTGGCAAAGGAAAGCTTGACAAGCTGCAAGAACACGGTTTGGAGGACTCAAGGCACAAGATGTTATGAAGCAGCGCTGGGATAACAGGATTACAAAGCATAACCTGGATGCTGGAGCACTCACACAAAGAGGGACATCGAAGACAACTGTGGTCTGTGTTAGCTCCCTCCAAAACACACAATGCTCTTAAGTCTGAGTATCAGTATTACACATTCCTTCTGGGGTGGGACACAACGCAGCCATTTAGCAACACATGACAATGGTACAGAAAGGATCTAAGCAGGCTCTAAAGGAATAACACACTCAGGTCTAACTGTCTGGAAAGCAAGGGCTTATGGCACTTAACTGCTGGCCTGATGGGTCAGGAATTTGCAGTTGAGCCCCAGAAATGAAGCTAAATGAAATTAAATGATGCATCAATGCTAGTGACTTTGGCAAAAGAATCCAAAGGACTTCAGGCTGTGGAGCCTTTTCTAAGGTTTTCATCTGCATCAGCATTATCTGCTGTAGGCTTGCTTCTGTATGGCAGCAATGGGACTCTGGCTTCTGTCACCACTGGGATAAACAGACCCTTTGCAACACACACCTTTTTATTAATCATGCGGCTTGCTTAATGAAGGCCCTGCAAACTCACATTGATTTTCATTTGAGAATAGCCCCATCAAGGAAGAGAAGCCTCCTGTCCCACTAGTTCTAATGCCTTTTGGCTCTGGGCAACAACCAGCCCTGCCAGCTCCTTTCAGCTCAAAGCGAACGAGGAGGGGGAAAAAAACTAAAGAGGATTTAGTGGCAAAAATATGCTTCAGATGAACTTCTGTGGGGTCCCCGTGGATAGCACTTGTTAAAATCCTATAACCACTTACAAAAAAAGCCTATCAAACTGGCAAAAGAAAAGGCTGAATAAGGGGAAAATTGCATGGGATGGGTCATACATAATCACCGTCAGGGTTTAATATAGTTCAGATATGCACCACGCTGAGGGAACACATTCTCTGCTTTGGACTGGTGTGAAAGACCAGCCCCAGCAAGCCACCCTGCCCACCATCTCCATGACTGCCATCAGAGGTGAGCGATGGCTGTACAAGAGTGCAGCTGGGCAGCTCAGTGCTGCTGCACGCTGTCTGCTCCTTTATGCAAACCTCTGCAGGGAGCTGAGGCTTTTTAACACCCTGAACTGGCTGGTTACTGTACCTGGCACCCACAGGGGCCACCCTGCTCGGCACAAGGACCACAGCCCTGCAAGGTGGTCCAGCCAAAAGCCGAGGAGAGGTAGAGGGTTGTGAGGGATGGATGGAGTGCTGAGTTACACAACACTCCTTATGCAATGGCAAAATGACATGACCACTACCTCTGCTAGTCGCCAAGACCTAAACAGCTCATTTAAAACTTCTTGGGTTTGAGAGGGTTTGTGGGGTTTGTGGCATGTTAACACCTTTCCCTCTCTGGGTACCGTTGCTGTCCCAAGGAGATCATGGGTCATTTCTGGATTTGAGAACCAGCAGCCACTTATGGCTGCTCTGAATTCTTTTATTAGCAGATGTTTTCTGCATCGTGCATCTCTGCTGATAAGCCCCAGCTCATGAGGAATGTGAACACTTGTGGTTTCAACCTGATTTGGACTGGGAGCAATATCAAACATTAAAAGACTCCCATGAAAAGGAAATTCTACTTCTTGACATGCTGCAACAGTGGCTGATCTCTGAATGGAGCGTGTGCAGTACTCCCATTTGCAAGTTTATACTTCAAAAGGGGCTGCAATCTAGTGGACAATGAAAGCTAAACACAGAAGGCATCTCTTGCAAAGGAATTACCTGAACCAGACACATTGGTGGCCTCTTCTGCTAAAACAGTCTGCAAATCATATGCCCCAGCCATCCCAGATGGGATGCTCTGGGGACCTGGCCATCCAGTCATCAGGCACACCACAACCCACATTAGTATGGTGGTAAGTCACCACAGAAATGGGCAGTTTGCTGATTAGTCTGTTATTAAAGTTGGCAAGTCTGTGTATTAAGCATGCTGATGACCAGAAGGCACCAAGATTTTCATTGGGACCTCAACACTTTTTGCCTGCTGCAATGTTCAGCAGTTCTGATAATCTGGACCTCAATCTCCAAAGGTTTTTTAACTTGCCCCAATATACAGGAACACATCAAGCAGCAGGGTTCATGATAAAGCAAGAGATCATCACTGGATGCCATGTAAGCTTTTCCATCAGGTAAGAAGAAATAAAACCATGCATTTAAATGAAATCAAATAGTTACTCTTGAAATTCGGAGAAATCCAGGTAGTAATCTACAGGGTGAATGAAGGTTTCTGCACAAACAATGTTTTCAGAGTATTGTTTGTCTTGGAGGAGAAGCGCTCATAAATCTCTGGCCTATGCCATTGCAAAAATTATCCCAGCTCATTTCAGGCCCAAACTAATTAATCAGCGCTTGTTGCCATGTTAATTAGCCAGAAGTGACCTCAGATGGATTTGGTCTTTTCCAGCTACTTAGCCTTAATGGGAGAGTATACACCTGAGGCAAAACCTAGGAATAAATAGATGTGAAGCCTGCTTCCAGCTGGGTAAATACAGCCCAGACTTCCCAGTTCCTATGCTTGTGAAGTAAACTGTGCCCCAACCTTGCCTCTCTCTGCTTTCTGGCCTTGTGGAACATCTACAGCTCTCCAGGCTTTAAATGGAGCCTTTGCAATGTGTTATTTATGCAGCAGTGGCCTTGGAAAACTTTACAGCTTGGTCTTGGCCACTCCTCGGGTTATTGCTGCAGTATTTCCTGCCAGGAAGGCTTGTTCTGTTGGCCATAAACCACGTGCCAGGCATGCATGGCTGCAGCAAAGCAGCCTTCACAGAGGGGACGCAGGAGGTTGGGCACTGAGCACCCACTGCCAGCAACAAGCTTGTGAACCTGATGCCAGCCACCTTCATTGAGTGTCCCTCCTCCACATTACCCTCTTGCTCTGCTCTTGCTCCTTGCATTGTAACTAATACTCAAGATTCACCCCTAAGTCTCTAGCTTGCTCTCAAGACTAGAGTTGCGAGGCCAATTTTATCACAACAAATGGCCCAAGTGCCTTTCCAGCTAAGGATTATTGGTGGGAAAAAGGGGAAATCCAATGCTGCATCACCATTTGAAAGATCATTTACAAGCACACAGTCAACTCCTGTTGCTTTTCTTAAATCAGACCATAGAATCATAGAATAGTTAGGGTTGGAAAGGACCTTAAGATTATCTAGTTGCAACCCCTGCCATAGGCAGGGACACATCCCACTAAACCATGTCACCCAAGGCTCTGTCCAACGTGGCCTTGAACACTGCCAGGGATGGAGCATTCACGACTTCCTTGGGCAACCCATTCCAGTGCCTCACCACCCTTACAGTAAAGAACTTCTTCCTTATATCCAATCTAAA
>WYDI02002585.1:0-43056 GCA_009867235.2 Psittacus erithacus
GTCCAACCTGGCCTTGAACACCGCCAGGGATGGAGCATTCACAACTTCCTTGGGCAACACATTCCAGTGCCTCACCATCCTTATAGTAAAGAACCTTATATCCAATATAATATACTATAAGGATGTATTATATCCTTATATCCAATATAATATACTATAAGGATATATTATATCCTTATATCCAATATAATATACTATAAGGATATATTATATCCTTATATCCAATCTAAACTTCCCCTGTTTAAGTTTGAACCCATTACCTCTTGTCCTATCACTACTGTCCTATCACTCTTCACTACTAATGAAGAGTCCATCCCCAGCATCCTTATAGTCCCCCTTCAGATATTGGAAGGCTGCTATGAGGTCTGCACACAGCCTTCTCTTCTCCAGGCTGAACAGCCCCAACTTTCTCAGCCTGTCTTCATACAGGGGGTCCTCCAGTCTCCTGATCAGCCTTGTGTCCCTCCTCTGGACTTATTCCAACAGTTCCATGTCCTTCTTGTGTTGAGGACACCAGAACTGCACACAATACTCCAAGTGAGGTCTCATGAGAGCAGAGTAGAGGGGCAGGATCACCTCCTTGGATTTTGGATGTATTACCATACAGTATACTTTGGGGGACCTCACATCTTTATTTTCAGCAGCACATTAAGTGTGTATCTATCTTCTCGGCTTTACTTGCTATAATGGGATTTTTGTGTAAAAAATACGTAATGTATGCAAGAGCCATAAGCCAAGATCTCACAACAAATTATTTTCTACTTCAAGTGCTTTTGAGATCAGATTTGATGTTATTTGCAATCAGGAAGCCAGTCAAAAACTCTCAAGCCACTTCACAGTTTTCAGTGTAGTTTAAGTAGCTTAATTAAGAGTAGGATATAATTGCTGCAGCCAGAACATGGAAACCTTCTCTCCTGTGATCCTTAATTAATGAAGATGAAAAAAGAAAAGAGAACCCCCCCTAACCTGACAGCTCTCTGGCAGGCTTTGCCAGGCTGACTGTGCAAGAACCGTTTGACCTTGTGAATCTAGCAGATTCAAAATGCACCTGAAAAGCAGTGTAGGTACCCAGCCTCATTCCGGCACTTGCATCAGATTTGTCTGTTCAAACCAAACCTTCATCTTCAGGTATATATATATAAAGATTAATTTACAAAAATGTTTTTTGGCGGTTTTATTTGACTAGATTTTGATAAAATTATTTTTTTTTTTTACTGAATTGTCTCCAAAATACCTATTTTGTGTCAGTACCTATCTTTAACTGTCTACACAATACCATATGATTTCAGTTTCTTCAAGGCAAGAATTGTTCTCTTATAACCATTTTGACTTAAGGCATGCAGTAGCATTCCTTAAAGCAGGAAAATCAGACCAATTTCTGAGTACTTTACAGCTTTACATTAACAGCAAGACGGCAAAGCAGTTTTGCTTGGCATGCTGATAACTCCTGCGTCAGTGAATGCAGTGAACAACAAGAACAGACCACTAAAGCTTTAGATAATTACAAGGAGAAGAAAGCTGTTAAATGCATTTCAGTGGATGTTTACATGTTTCAGAGTACTATCAGGCAATGCATAAAGAACTGTAAAAATAAGCAGCTTCCAGAGATGAGTGGCATGACGCTGCATATGTTTTGGAGAAGGGTGAAATGCCCAAAAGAATTAATCATGATTTATTCAACTTGAGGATAGCACCAAAAATGCTCCTCGTCCAAACTCATTTGTTATAAATAATCTAAGAAATGGGACAGACTCAACCAGGTGGGCAGCTATCACTGTTGCCCTTGTGGCAAAAGAAGGGGGCTATTAATTTTCTACTAGCAACATACAAAGGAATAATATGTTTCTATGCCCTGAACTATCAAATCGATCACCTAAAAAAACAGACCAGCAATTCTTTTTGTTTGGGACATAGTCTTCCATTATTTGCAGGTAGCAGACTGCCATCCGGGGCCTTGGCGAGAGCTAGGAGTGAACCAGGGTACCCATCAACTCCAAGGGACATATCCAAGAAAAATGCTATCAAACTTTCTTTGCAGTATGGCTGTAGTTATGGCAGTTCAGTTTCAGAAGTGGCCCATCTGTAAGCTGCTGATCAATATGACTTAATGGCGATTTTGAGAGAGTGTTTTCTTTCAAACCCTGGGGGAATAAAGTCTGTACATGCAGCTGAAATATATTTGAGGTAACAGCAATGCAAAAACATGGATTTTGCAGCCACAATGAGTTACCCTAAATACTGTGACTTAATTTTCAGAAATAATAAGTATGTCTGTAAACATTTTTACCACATCAGAAGTTAATATCCTCCATTAAACCAAGGCAAACAGAGTGAGCTTGCTGACATCTGCACAAGACAGGTTCTGAGATGTCTGTTCCACATTGTGTATGTTCTAGAGAAAGTACAGAACAGCACAGTTTTTATAGTTCCCTTCAAGTTTCTGGGGGAGATATCTCTTGTGGCCTGCAAAAATACTTATTTTCCAAAATTGCTAGGGGCCTCTCCTATAGCAGTTGATGATCTACTGATTAACTTAAAATAAGTCGCATTTTTATGCTAAAAGTTCCCCTTTTCCTGTTCCACATGGCACTTAATATTTTCCAGGAGGACCAAATTTAGTATAAGATCATACAGTTTTGGTAGTATCAGGTTTTATTCTTTCCTAGAATTTTGTCTTTAGGGAAAAAATATAATTATTTGATGTGTTCCTCTCATGCAAACTTCTCTACCAGACGGCCATACAAAAACTTGTGTTTTGCTAGACCTGTGTTATTTTCTATAAGGCAATGATTTGGCTTCTTTTAATCTGGTTATGTTCGAATATGTCCTTTCTGTCATATTTGAAACCTAAAAGCTCAGACACCATGTACCACTGGTCTATGGGCTCATTACTGTACATTTTTTAGTTAAACAAAAGAAGGAATGGGACAATTCAGGAAAAAAAGGAAGAAATTCTGTTGTTGTAGCTCCTTAGTGGTATAAAACCGAGGTTGGTATGACAAGGTAAGGTAGGGGCTGAGCACTCAGTACAGCACTGGGGCACTGGGTGAAGCTGCCTTGGGGCTGCTTGTGAAGGATATGAATGAGGACAGCTTTTGATGGCCAAGTGTGTGGAGCACTGGTGGAGACAAGATCCTGGTCTAGGTAGTTCTTTGGTGAACTACCTAGAAGAGAAGCTTCTTCCCATGTTTTTCCCTTTCCTTTACTTTGAAGGGGAAAAAAAATCCATGGGGTAAGGAGCAGATGAAGCTCACAAAGCCCTGAGCAACCCAGTCTGAGCTCAGAGCTGGCCCTGCTGCAAGCAGCAGGTTCGACTGAGGTGCCCTGAGCTCCCACCCAGACAGAACTATCCTGTGATCCCAAACAACATCTTCTTTTTTCATGTAAGATTACTATTCAGCCATTTATTCAAAGTTGTGGTATGTAATGAAGGATTTTGTAAGCACAACTTTGGGCGAAAGATAATTCACCTGTATCCCACAGATGTTTAAAAACTTTCCCACGGCTCATGAGAACTATTTTTTCTTTAAATTCTAATTAAATAACTTCTGGTGACCTTCCACTGTACCTCTGATAAGAGGTTTCCCTAATCTTTATCTGCCTTTGTTTATTAGTTCCCTCAGGGAAAAGATGATCATCTTTTATATTTCTGGAAAGTCCCTATCTGTTGTGCATAAATACACTGCAGACATTTTAGTTACAACATATTTTCAACTTAGTTTCCATTTCATTTATTCCCCCTTACCATTTGTTTGGATCTTGGCAGTGCTGGCTGTGGGATCTGTTAGCTCCAGATTACTTTCATAAGAGTAGTCTGTCTCTTTCATGACTTCCTAGGTCCATAAAAGCAGCTTGCAGTTTAGAGATACAGTTGAAGCTGAAATAGTGGGTGTGCACACTGGCTTTCTGCAAAAAGCACCCCATTGTTCAAGCACAGCAAGTCATAGAATCATAGAATAGTTAGGGTTGGAAAGGACCTTAAGATCATCTAGTTCCAACCCCCCTGCCAAGGGCAGAGACACCTCACACTAAACCGTGCCACCCAAGGCTCTGTCCAAACTGGCCTTGAACACCGCCAGGGATGGAGCATTCACAGCTTCCCTGGGCAACCCATTCCAGTGCCTCACCACCCTTACAGTAAAGAACTTCTTCCTTATATCCAATCTGAACTTCTTCTGTTTAAGTTTGAACCTGTTACCCCTTGTCCTGTCACTACAGTCCCTAATGAAGAGTCCTTCCCCAGCATCCTTATAGCCCCCCTTCTGATACTGGAAGGCAAAAAAAAAGGATGCAGACTTCCACATGCAGTGCCTCATTTGGATGTGCCTGCAGTCTCGGAAGCTTGACTACCCTACGCTCTCCTACAACTGGACCTTGAGCTTGTTTAGAAGTTCTAGCAGGGGAGCGCAGCTACCGTGTACCCATGACTGATGAACGGTACCGCCTGTATCGAGGACGGTCGTCCTCTGTGACCGAGCGCTCAGCTTCGGGAGGGACGCACGTGGAGCAGTGCAGGAGAAAGGGGATACCCACCTAGCCAGCCAGATCAGCCGAATCAACCCTGGCGATCAATGGAGTGACAGATGTCGCAGCCAGATTGCCCTCACATCCACAAAGATCTGTGGAGTTTAAATTGTTGGTAATCTGTGAAGTTAAATACTGATTGGCTAAATACAGCTGCTGAGAAGAGACTGAGTGATTGTCATGCTGGTGGTGCCTGCAAAGCAGAGGGGAAGCTTTAGTGAAGGGCAGCGCAAGGGCACCACTGCTGTTTCCAGATTTTGCTGTGGGGCTACCCATCCTCATGAGTGCGAAGATGTGTTGGGTAGTCTTGCATATGTTGTTCTGACAGTTTGGTAGCACTGGCATTCTGGTGTCCTGTGGACACTTTATCTGTAATGATGCAAATGGATGTCATTAAGGTCAAACAGCAGAGTCCAGCAAAAGTCATCAATGAAACAGAGACAGATTGTCACCGGGATGCAGGTCATGTGGCCTGCGAATTCAGAAAACATCGCTGGGTGTCCTCCCTGTCCCATGCAAAAGTGACAGACCCCACATATGGTCTGCATGGGCTTTTGGGCAAAGCTGGAGGAAAGCTGTTGAGTGCAGCTCATGGGGGTGCTCCTTGAACTGAAGTACATTTTGATTTTAGCTGAGCTTCTGTCTTTACAGAACAAAGATTTTGTGGGCTGACAGGGCATGATAGCTGGTCTGAGCCACAGTATAAATCAAGATAGGCATGACATGACGTTAACATGCAGCTTCAGTCTCAGCTATTACAGAAATCTCCCTAGTACTGTGTCCTACAGTGAAGACATATCCTTTTTTTACATACTGCCACAATACTTCTGGAGATACGTCTTCAACATATATGTGACTTGTGTTCTTTTGAATTGGGTGTACAGATGTGGGGCCGGATGGTTTCAGTACTTGCTTGTTGCAACTTTCTGCACAAATGTGTTTCAGTGGAACACCAATTTAGATTTGCCAAACACTCCACTCCCGTTTCTAGTAGCAAAGCAAAGCAATTTTTGCAAGCATTTAATCATAAAGGGGTAGGGCATTCCCAGCTACTGCTTTGGAAAATAGGCTTAACACATCAGCCACAATTGTAAATAAAACATTGAACCTTATCATTTAAAAAGTAATCAGAGACCTGTTCTGTAATTAGTAGTGTCGAGCTTTCATTTATTATGACTGCCAGGCAGGAGATGAGGTGAAAATCTTCACATCAGAGAGCCCCTTTAATGAACCCTCACTAAAATATCTTTTTTTATAAGGCTGCCATAATACATAACCTTCAATATGTATTTATGCAATGCTCATCTAAAGGCTCAAAGGACAAGAGGATTTTGAATTTGATCTTTTCCCTTTGCTTTTCTTTGTGAAAGGAGGAGTGTGGAACTGTACTCCCAGGTCAGTGACCAGCAAAGCTCTTCATGCCTGAGGCAGTATGGACAGCAGCAGGAGACCAAGAATGCGGCAGCCCTCTTCCCTCAGCTGTGCAGGCATACAAAGCATCACAGATAAGGGCAAGTGACTACTGCCAGTGTGGCTTCATTGTGGGAAACAATAATAGTAGAAGTTGTGGATGAAAAACAGAATTCTGTTGCTGAAAATACCTTAGCTTTAATAAGGTATTTACTAGTTGAAAAAATGGATGTCTACATTTCAGGAAATACATTGCAGAGGACTCTACAAGTGTGAACAGTTACTGTGATTTCATTTAAGAGTCTTAACATTTTCTCCTTACTAAGAATTGCATTAAGAAATATTGCATAGGTTGTATATTCAGTATATGATCATGCAAGCAAGCATGCGCTTTCTCTTAATTTTGTCATGATATGCCAAAACATTTTGCATCTACGCTAGAAAAAGGTACATGTTTGGAACTAATAGGCTACTCCAGCTTTAATGGTGGCACAATGGGGAAGAATTATGGGGAAGAATTAAAGGTTGTTCACTCTCAGTTTCGTGGGTATGTTCTTGATGGTTATTGTGCAATGCAACATATTTTAATCACTATGTTTGCAGTAGATAACATGTACTGCATAGACACTGTAGCTATTTCAAATTCATTTTTCTGCATTATTCAAGATCAGTGCCTGCAGGCTGACCTGCCAAGATGAATTCCAGGCAAGTCCGTGGTTAAATACCTAGGAAGATCCACTCAGTTAGAGGTAGTTCAGCTAAGTCAGTAAGGGTTCTGCCACTGACTTACTGATGCTAAGGTACTACACATGGGCTCTGAAAGACATTTCTTCAGTTCTCAGGAACTGTTAGGCAAATCCAGATCAACAGTTCATGCCTTTGCCTGCTGTGGCCTCCTTATCATTATGTTAATCTCATATCTTATGTTCTATTATGTTATAACAGAAGATTTGTGCTAAATCTGTTTCCTGTTCACACACAAAACCTTTGAATTATTTGACTTTAGCCAGAGTTAATATTACCCTCTTAGGGGCTATGTGAATTTAGTATGAGTCACAGTTTGTTAGCATACAACATGGAAAGAAAAATACTTGGATCCAGCCAAGTCTCCTGGTCATCAGGAAAAGTTTGTAAACTTGGCAGACTTGATTGGAAGCTGTTTTCCCACTTTTTAGTATGCAACTGTAGCTATGTAAAAAGTGCTGCATACTGTAGACAAAAGCACTATGAAATCCTATGCCTGCTTTCTGTAAAAAGTACTGAACAAGTTAGGTTATGAGTAGAGGAAAAATATTGGTGTTGTTCAGAAGAAAAACCCAAAGTAACCACATTTCCAGTGACCTTTCATCTGTTTTTTTATTCAGGATAAAATGGCTGTCATCGCAACACTGGGATGTAGGGTGGAGCATCAGATAACCACAAAATGGTTTCAAAGCAGACATAATTCACAGGTCTGATTTTTATGTAGTGATGAATCCCCCCCCAAAATGAAGCATCAGCAGATCTGAGGCAGTTGACATCGCTGCGTAGAGTCAGTTGATGTGAACCCTCCTGCTGTCAATGTACTTCAAGCCTTCTGCATGCCATAAATTCTAAAGAAACCACCAAAGGGAAGAAATTTTTCAATTTCTAGAGTAGAAACAAGCATTTTCTGTACCTCTATAAGAAAGAAGAAGCCTAGCTCTACTGCTTTAGGAATTGCCATACAATTTTTATTGCTCTGTGTAGCCTCAAAGACACCATCTTCCACGGCTAACACATGTGATTACGCACTCTTAATGGAACCAAAGCAATGAAGATTAAACAATTAAATTATACTTTCAGTTATAAATAAACCTCTTCTTGTCTACCAAGAGTTCTTATATAAAAAAAAAAAAAAAGGCTTAAGGTAACTAATCTACTTTTCCTACTTCATTTTCTTGTCTACTCCTGGAATTTTATTAAAATTGGAAAAATTAGCTTTCCTTTTTGTTTATAGACTTTTACATGTAGTGCTATTAGAATTGCAGTGCTACTCTTTCTTTCTTTCTTTCTTTATTTATTTATTGAAAGATGTGCATAAATCTTCTGTTTCTGGAGTCACAGAACCATGGAATGGTTTGGGTTGGAAGGGATCTTAAAGATGTTCCAGCCCCTCTGCCATGGGGAGGGACGTCCAAGCCTTGAACACTTCCAGGGGTGGGGCAGCCACAACTTTTCTGGGCAACCTGTTCCAATGTCTCACCACCCTCACAGTGAAGAATTTCTTCCTAATATCTAGCCAAAATCTACCCTTTTTCAGGTTGATAAAACTCCATTTCTTAAAAGCATAATAGTTTTTCAAAGTCTTAAATTCTGGGCTTGCAAAATCTAGAAACGTCCTTTGAAACATAACATTTATTCCTCATGGAATATCTTCTTTTTCAGGGTTTTCAGTGAAACAGCTGGTGACAAGAAGAGTTCTTATGCAGGTCACGAGGAACTTGAAGAGACACCAAGGCCCCAGATATGACAGAAAGACCTACAGAGACACATGAATTTTTGGAATAGATGAGGCTGGACTCAAGAATTCTACTGGCACTTTCAAAGTCTGAGGATAACTGATAATAAAAGATCCTGAAAGTGTTATGTTTTACAGCTCTTCACTAAGTTCTGGAGTGCTAGAGATAACAACTGTAAAAATAATAATGTCATGATTAAGAATGTTGACTATTAAGAATATTATTTACAGAAGCCTGCAAATGAGTTGTCATAGGCCACAGTAGTTCAGTTAGGAGCAGAGATATGGACAGTTGCACCACTGAAATTGTTAATTAACACACACATGAGCACATCAGGTGCCATTGGCTATGCAGGCAGGGAATCCTGGCTCCTTCCAGATCTGCACAGAAATGGTAACAGGGCAAGTCGGGGCAGAAGACAAAGAAGAGTGGGAAACCGAGTTTCTCAGGATGTGTGATAGTGTATTTTGAATTTACAGCAAAAAATGTTCACTGTTTTCAGCATTGGCAGGTGAAGAAATTGGTAATACCTGCAGCATACAGCCTCTGCTGCTCATGGGGGATAAATGCAGGATGTGGCTGGACCTGTTTCCAGTAAAGCAATTAACCGTATTTTTTGTTCATCGCTCGATTGCAGACTGGCATCAGGAGGACCAAAAAGACAGAGCCTGACAGAATATGATGTGTGGGATAAAAAATGTCATTCTTTACTCTTAAGTAACTTTTCTCTACTATCTGTATTTGTGCATCTCACTGCTATTGACTCCTGTCTGATGGATGTTATTTTCTGTCGCTTGCTTTATAGCTGTTCAGCACTTTTATTGCCCTGCCATCTGTTCTAAACAGTTAAAGAAACTTTTAGTCTCAATTTTTCTTCATGGATGTAGAAGAGGCATCTGTCTCCAAACACTTAAAATCACTCAATATATATTGTGCAAATTATTTATGCACAATAACTCAGACACCTTTTCAGAAGGATTTACGGATGTCTGATGAAAGCGTAATTTGCTTACACCTTTAAATAAAACATTGTTGAAATTTGGCATACGTTCCAGCATGGAAAACTGCTCATTTTGTGTAAGAAATCAGTAAAGTTAGGCTTGAATCTAGTGGAGTTCTCAACCCAAATCGTTATCTTTAAACATGCTTGGAAGTATCCTACTGAATGAGGATCCCCAAGAAAGTTCATACTGCGTTTTTTTGAGTCTGTCGTCCAAAAAGTGCTAAATCTACAGAACACATTTTACCAAGACTTTCCATCACAAAGCTCTGTGTAAACACCAATTAATCCAGTTACCATCCTGGGAGCTCTGAAGTGGAAAAAGAGACTTGTTAAAGGCGTCAGTGTGGATTTAATGAGTCTAAGCTGGGCTTAAAACGAAGGAGTTTCAGTCCTCAGGCCATGGAAATAAATCCTGTCCTGACCCAAGCGTATGAAGTGATGATGGATCCCAGTGGGTCCTCAAGGCTGTCTGCTGGCAGTCTCCTCCCTGACATACCCACACTGCACACTTTGTACATGTTTATACAGGTGACCTAGGACAATTTGTTCATTTTTAGCAAATTTTTCAATTGCTAGCAGTGCATGGTTGTTTGCAAATATTCAATAAATAAAAGGTTTTGGGAAAAACATCCCCTTCCATTGCTATAGACCTCCACTCCAGCCTCTGCTTATCACCTTTCCTATGGCAATAGGAAAAGTCTAAGGACTTAAGGACATGACAGGGTGCAAGTGAGATATGGTAGCTGAAGGAGCCACTCATCCCCAGGGTGAGGTGGGATGTGCTGGTTAAACTGGATCTGCCAGTCCCTGCCCCTGCCAGGGACTCTTCTGCAGCTGTTGGAATTACAGAGAATAAGTGGCTGGTAATCTCAACACAGAACAAATCCACATTGGAATAATTTTCTAAATACGGTTTGTTTTACTTTGTTTTGTTTTTCCCTTTTAGTTATTGATATTCTTCTCTATAGCAGAATCTCACAGCTCTGCTTCATCAAAGTCATGCCTTGGGTGCCCAAGCAGAGGTCCCAGGCTCCCTGCAGCAGCTGTGCTGCGTCTGCTGAATGGATTTTGCAGCACTCAACTCCAATTCAGCAGCGAGCTGCTCAGCTGGCTTCAGCCATCCTGAGTGTGAAAGATGCAAGGATCTGTCAGCACACAGAAGAGTTTCAGATGTTACCATTTAAAAATATGATGAAGTTTTCCAAGAAAGTTATTCCTAGTTACTTCTCATAAATCTCATAGGAAAGGGTGAGATGCTGGGAAAAGGCTGTTTGTGAGGCTGTAGGGGATTTCCTGCTGCCCAATGGAATATATCTATGGATATGACCCAGCAGCCATGGCAGGGTTGGGGCATGGTTCCCCTGGGTGCCCAGACTTGGGTGCCCCAAGGCATCTGTTTATGCTCTGACTTAGGAAGGGCTGCCCTCTCCCAGTTACTGGGGGAAAACTGTAGGCAGGGGCATTAGCCTTGGTCTGTGGGAAGCAGAGAAGGGTAATTACAACTTTTTTTGTGTATTGGCAAAGTTTCTGTGGATTTTCATAGAAATAAAAACCACATTCTGCCACAGAAGCTGTCTGCAGGCGAATCCAAAATACTTGCTTCAAATCAGAGGTTGCTGGAGCTGCCAGAATAGGATCTTGGTATATTTCATCAAGCAGGAGAGAAATGGAGACATGTTTTTTTGCTCAGCCTTGGCCTCAGAAAACAGGCAAACTATCTTGGCTGAAGTTTTTGGTGAATGAGTGTGGGGAAAAATTGACAGATAACAGATGCTCATTGTGTAAAATTTAATTCCAAGTTATTAAAGAACTGTAAGGAGGACTTCTCTAGCTTTTATAGTTGATGCTATCACTTTGTATTCATCAAACAATAACTGCTAATACTATGTGCCTTCTGTTCTCTCTGTATGCCCTTCATTTTGTTCAGATTTCTAACAACACAGCAATGCGGTCAAATTTGAAGTACAGCAGCTGGAGGCAAAGAGAGCATCCTTAATGGCATTACTTTCATGCAAACACCATGCTTGGGGAATTAATTGCAAAGTTCATTTACCTGAAAGATGGAAAACCGCTTGGCAAGCAAATGTCTTCACCAGGTCGATACATTTGGGGTAGAAATACCTTACTGACCACAATACTTTGACTTGCTTATCAGTCATTCATGAGGGAAGGTGGATTACACTGTAGAAAAGCATTAAATCAAAGCGACCAAGTCCATAACTCCTGCTCACAGGCAGCCCACAGACCCTTCTCCAGGCCCCTTTTTCACAAGGCCCAAAAGCCCCTGGGTGCTGCTTTCCCCTTTGTGGGGACAACCAGGATGGAGAGGAAGGTGGAAAATTATGGTTAGCACAGGGCAGCTGCCCTTCCAGGATCAAGGTTTTTGATGCTCCGAGCCTCCCAAACTCAATTTACCTGGGATATAAACATTATGGCTGGAAAAGTATATGATGCTTGAGACTTCCCCATGGCTTTCCCAACTGAGCTACCTGTCCCACACTGGCTGGTCTGATACTGAGGAATCTGAGAAGGGTTTTAGAGATAACAGTTGGTGTCCGAGAAGGACTGGAGAGCCAGTGGAAGTGCAGACATTCAAAAATAATTTCCCTGCTAAGTTAATCTGTTCACACTGGGCATGTCTGTATGAAAACCAATCATTTCTGCAAGGGCAAATGTCATATACAGCCGAAAGTCCCTGAGGTATTTTCTATGCAAACTCTAGGTGCGATTAAAGCCAAATTCAAATTTTAACAGAAGCATCAAAAATATGTGCCATGTAAGCATGCGGATCTGTTTATGCAGCTGCCTCTAATAAGTATCAATGTCTATGTAAATATTTATATGCTCCATTAAGTGGGACGAGAAAACAATTAAATCTGTTAAGCTTTGCACACTATCGTGACACTCTTCAAATAGTGATGCACTTGGTGTTTGCTTCTCAGGGCCTCACTGAAAATGGAGTCCAAACTAAAAATGTGAATTGAAAAGTCAAGAATTAAACCACATTATGTAATAACATGTGGACACTCTTAGCCAGAATTAGCGTCCTTAATTCAATCTGCTTTAGTTCTCCTTGAAAATTAAATAAATTAAATAAAGGCCACTTAAGGCTTTTTAATTCTTAATGAGAATATCCACACAGAAATGCAAAGAAATAAAACTAATCCACATTAAAAGACTCACTCACATGCATTTTCTTGAGACTGCCTCCAGAAACCACACCTGGTTCACATGTGGAAATCAGGGAAGATTTTAAAGGCTGACACCTGCAGCTCCTCTCTTCTCATTTATCATTTTCTTTTCAATTTGTGTTGTTGCCCAGTCAGCAGATGTAAATGTGTGTCTGTTTTTTCAGCTCACTGCCATAACTAAACCCACTGTTGGTTGCCTCTGGGGTTCTGTTTATGAGACATTAAATATGTGATAGAAGGGTGGAGATCTAGCAGGGAAAATGTGATAGTTGCTTAATATGCGTTGGTTTTTTTTTCCTTCCCTGAAGAGACAAAAATGAGGGGTTGCTTTATATTCACAGTCAGATTACGCTCGGATAATTGCATCAGCAAAGAAACTAAGAGACAAGAAGTTTCCTCTATATTAAAGACATTTTCTAGATGGAGAATCATTTTACAACCAGGGAGGTTGCTGCACCCCCACGTCAGCAAAGGCTTAAGAAGGGATGCAGCTTAGCGGCTGGGCTATCCTGAGGAACATAGAGGATGGACACAACGTGTCACCCAGAATTCTGTGATCGCATCTTGAGGAACACCTCCTGTGAGTCTCTGATACAGTAGTGATGGGAATCACCAAGCCAAGCAAAAGTACACAGACCTCTTGGGTATTTTTAAGTATCAATATGTGAGACTTTTGTAAAACAGGTCATGACATGGGGGGTGCATGCAGCTTCTGGCTCACAAGATAAGGAGATCAACCGAGAAGGAGGTTTTGCAGAGGGTCACTGTAAGGTAATTTTGTGATTAAGCTTATTTTCGGTTAGCTGATCCTGGACATGCCTCATGCAAGTGAGGGCATGCGGGGGAACACGCAGAAAAGGAAATCTGAAGAATGCATTAAAAAAACCCTTTGTGCTTTGCTTGAATATTCTTTGAGGTATGGGCTTGTGTTTGTTGCTAATGCAGGTTAGTTACCACTATGACTGTCACCTTTACTCTTTTTCTTATCATCTCCATGGATTATGGAAGAAAGTATCTACATTGTGAACTATGAGGCTGCCAACTACAATTCTATTTGTCCTGTCAATCCTGTTTTTCAAGAAATCGTTGAAACTCTTAACAGTTGTTTATGATGAAGTGTAGAAAATAGGTTGAAATTTTTCCTTGCAATGTTAAGTAAATATATTGTGTTTAGATCAGACACTCACAAGCTCCTTTTTAATACTAAATTATGCTATATTCAGCATAAACTACAGTTACAGTTCAATTTTCATGACTTGGAAACATAAATGATGGGCCCTGAAACTGCGACAACAGATTCACAGCTACAGAGCCGTACCTGAGGTGCTACAGGAAGCACCAGTCTGTGGGATAGTTTCTAAAAACTAATGAGCTCCAAAAACTTCTGAGGAATAAGAACTCAATCTTATTATTAAAAACGTCTAGTAATTGAAACAGATTGGGAAAAAAACCACACTTCTTTGTACTTCCCTTTTTGTATGAAGGTTTCAAGCTGAAAGATTTGGTAGGGCAAAGCTGTAATTCTTTGGTATCTAGGAAGGTGGTGCTAAACGACAAATTATAGCCAAAGCCGAAAGAGCTTGCTTTCATTGCGTATAAAGGACTTACTGACGCTAGTTAATGTTTCTTGAAGCCGATAAAGATTGTAGAAGGGATGCGAAGAGAGTAAAAAAAGGAAGGTAAAAGGGCTTAGGGTAATATTATTTAACATCTCCCAGTAAAGTTCCTAGTTCAGTGTTATCATAGAATCACAGAATGGTTTGGGTTGGAAAGGACCTTAAGGTCATCTAGTTCCAACCCCCCTGCCATGGGCAGGGAAACCTCACACTAAACCATTTCACCCAAGGCTCTGTCCAACCTGGCCTTGAACACCTCAAGGGATGGAGCATTCACAACTTCCTTGGGCAGCCTGTTCCAGTGCCTCATCTCCCTCACAGTAAAGAACTTCTTCCTTATGTCTAACCTGAACTTCCCCTGTTTAAGTGTTAGGAAAGCCTAATCTGTCCTGCAGTTTCTGTTAGTTTTGTTGTGTGAGAAGAACCAAGAACTACTCTCAACATTCACAAATGCAGCCCATTACATCATGAAGCAACGTGTGTGCTCCCACTCATGGCATGTGGTGCCATGGCTCCTGTTCGTATCAGAAGAAAGCTGCATCCAGCTCAGAGAAATGTATTTTATTCTTTATATGCATAAAGATGTTCATACTGCCCTTGAGCGACCGGTTTCATTCTCTTATGTATAAAGCTCTATGGTTTGCTTTGTTTTTTACTCTGAGCTTAAAAGTGAGCTTCTGTTTCTTGTCACATTCTTTTTCAAGTCCAAAAAGCTTTTCACTAAAACCAGAGATGAATTGCAGCACAGGGATGTGGGATGCCCAGGAATACCAAGCTTGGGCTGGTGGACACTTTACCCCTTCATTATCAGCTCTAATACTACCAGTTTCCTATGAAACTTCTGGTATGATTACGGATTTCTTGAGGTATGGGTTGACTTTATTTAAATGTCATGACCCATTATGTAATTATTTCTTTACTCATCACTCTCATAGACAAAAGTGATGAGATCTTCTTCCTGGAAAAACGCTTTTGAGTGCCTGACTTGAAATGTGTTTAAGAAATGTGCTCCAGAGTTTCTGAAAACTTGTCCCTCTGGGTTTCTCAAAATCATTGTTTTATTCTGAGGGCTCCTGCCTACCTGCCCAGGCTTTCTGCCGTTTCCCTTCATTACCTGATTCTCATAACACTCATTTGTGACAGGTGATTATTACAGCAGAGAGAAAGACAGAAATGCTGGCTCCAGGCTCATGGAAGGGATGGATGACAATTTAGTTCAGAATCAGTATCTCCTCAGTCCCAGCCCTGTGCTCATTATCGGTTTAAGTGGTGCAGAAAGTATTTGTCTTATTACTGACAAGCCCTCAGTATTACTAAGTAAATTATTTCAGTGTGAAAGCGCTTGTCAGATAACCCTGTATATTGTAATAAAAGCAGTGATATATAGGCAGTTCCAAAAATATCCACACTATTTTTTGTCTTTAAAACCCCAGTGAGATCTGCAGGGTCAGCACAGAAAGCATGGCCCAAGGAATATGCGTGGTACACAGAGGTCTGAAAGACCAGCCAGCAGCTGGCCTCCAGCAAACCACCTCTTATTCCCAGTGAAGAGATCAATAACCCTTGAATTAGAGACAGAAACCTTCCCCGGGGCTCCAAGACTGAGCAGAATGTAATTTTCAGAAAGCCACCAAATGTCTGCCTTTGAAAGGTAGAGACTCCCATGAGTACCAGACCAGAGGCACAGCAAGCAAACCCCTTTATGTCATCTCAGTGACCTCAACATGGATATGTATGGGCTGGTTGCTCTCGAACTCTATCACAAGGTACAGCAATGGAGCTACATCAGATTGGGCATATAGCAAAAGTATTTAATGTTCTCACACAGCAAGATTGCTCACTGACTATGGCGTTGCCTAACAATGTTCACAGAGGCATGTTAAATCCAAAAACATAGACTTCACTCTGTGGAATACAGTAATTTTCTTCACATTACAATGTTTTGGTTTTTTTAGAACCTTAATTTTTCTTTGATCTTGTATATTTTGGTATTTATGTTGTGGTGGATATTATTTTGTAGACATCATGTAGGAACACTTTGCTTGGGCAGCACAGGGCCAGTCCTCTGTGGAAAGGAAGTCACTATGTCACATCCCTCATGTGGATGGTACAACACAAGGCTAGCCTGTGGCTAAACAGGCTGACTGTGACATTGGCAGTCTGTTTACATATACTTTCTATATGCAATATAAAAAATCTAAAAAAAAATAAAAATAATAAATATAGATATATTTTACATCTATTCCATGAGTCTACTATTTTCGTTTTGGTATTCCATCCCAAAGGCTGACAACTACCAGCAAATGTGGCACTATTTTTCTGGCCTTTGCCATTACAATGCAGGATGGAGTGAGAGATTATCAAGGAGAAACTGCCATCATGATTCATTCAGGGCAGGAGAGATTAGAGATGACAGGCTCTAATCATAGCACAAATTACATCCTTGTCCTTATCTGATTTCTTCAATTCCCCTTGAAGCATTTGCCATTAAGAGATGTCTGGAGCTTTTGTAGATGTCAGTCTTTGAAGGTTTGGATAGAGTGCTGGACATGAGTTAAAAAACGAAAGGATTGATCTGAGCCACCATCCAGAACTCACCACTTGTGAGTTCCATGTGGCTTATGCAGACCAAAGTGATCTCAGATCACAGTAGGAATGTCCCTGAAGACCTGACTTGGTCTGCAATGGTAGGTGTCTGTTTCTGAATGGCTTCAGAAGCTGGTCTACTTTGATGTTCCATGAAAAGCTTACCAAGGTGAGGTCAAGAATGTATATATATACATATATATGTATATATGTATGTAGATATTTCTATTACATATATAAAATATACATGATACAACATACAGGCTTTACATTTTATATTGATATATTTTTATGCATATGCGTATATACATATTTATGCAGAAACATGACATGTTAATATGCTAATAACTGCAGAATGTGGCACAGGGCTGCTTTGGATGACATTGTTCTTTGGAATTAATTCCCCTTAATCAGGTATTGTTGGGTCAGGGATGAATTCCCTGACTTTTTTGGATTTAAACCATTGTATATCACATGATATATTGAAATAATCATACCTCCAGATTTTCATGGGGGATACACTGAATGTTATACTGCTGCTTTTTCATCTAGAAATCACTCAGTAAAATTAAAATTATTTCCCTGAAATCCTTTCGCTTTATTTAGCTGTAAGACTTCCTGTCATCCAGATGATGCTGAATTACAAGCTGTAGCCACTGACTTCATGCTACCTTTTAAGTGAGTCAAGCATGATGGAAAAAGTTGTAAAAAGCCACAGGATAAAAGCTGCCAGCTCTAGAAACCTTGGAAACCGAAGGTGCAATATTTCTTCATCAGCTTTCATTCTGCTGGATTAAATATAAGTAAAGAAGAGAAATGCAGACATGAAAGTTAGGCATAACATTTTGAAAGAAAACAGAAACAGATTTAGAGGCTGGTGGGACTCCCCAGAAAAAGGCGCTAAAAAGGAAATTTGGGGAAAAGAAGTGGGAAGAATACAAAAAAATTAGTTAAGTGGGACATCTTTCATGGATGTTTTCAGGGAAAAATAGTTGTGGCTTATTATGAGGCATTTATGCTCGAGGCAGTTGATTAAAAAGTTGCTTTTCTGTCTTAAATCTTGAGATGTCTCAGCTATTTTTCCCCATCGCTTTTATCAGTTTATTTTACCAGTGTCACACTTGAACATGGTGGCTTTGCAGTCCCAAGAGGAGGAGAAGGTGCTTGGATCTCACCAGGTATCATGCCAAAAAGCAGCTGGTAGCAATCTGCAAATCTGCACTCTGCCTTCAGGATGAGGCTTCATGTTATTAAACACAGGTAATGCATGGCCCCAGCCAGCATACAAAACAGCAGTTCACTTCCAGCACCTCTATGAATGTTGTAGCACTAATGAAGCAAATCAGTTGTCAGGGAATATAGCCATGTTATCTGTGTAACTCTAATAAGGCACTGCTATGGCTGAGATCATTGTTTCTAGGGAGAATAAAAAAAAATAATAAAGAATTGGGATTCAAATTGCAAAGCAGCCCTGTTCCTAAAAGAAGTGAAAACATGCTTGGATAAATGAAGGTTAATAGAGTTAATTGTGGGAAGTAATACAAGAAGGCAACTCATGCTAGAGAACATAATTGTGATTCAGATAAAGGGAAATTGTGATTAAATAGAGATTGGATAAACATGATTATCCTGGAAACATTTCTCAGCACAGTACTGGGAGGCTTTAAGATGCAGAGGCAGGCACACGTACATGATCTGGAAGTAAAGATCATGTACACCGCCGCCAGCTCCCATGTGTATTCCGCCACTGCGACTGGCTGCCCATGCTGCTGCGCTGCATCAGGCCATAAATTGCGTTAACTTTGAAGTCTATTTTGTTTGCAGCTGTAATTGGCAAGTGACCTCCATCGTCATCCCAAACCCCAAGATTTCTCACGTAGCAAACTTTCATATAGAAAGATAAATATTCGCCCTTGCCATATATGACAACTAAACCTGACACTTTCTATTAGTTTGAAATCTGTGATACTTTTTAGATGTACTGTGTCATATCCTTTATGTTGATAATTATAAGCTTACTTAATGTGGCTGTTTAAAATGAAATGCCGTTTGATACTGAACACTGAGAGGCAAACAAGAGGCTTTCCAAACTGAACTCCTTTACTGATACATATACTTGCGCTTCTTTTGTTTGTTGAGTTACAAATATTCCTTGATGACTTATCTGAGATGAAGGGAATCATATGTATTTTTCCTAGGACAATCACAGACTTCCAAACAGACTTTTAATTTTTTTTTCCTTTACTTTCCTTTTACTTGCAAAATATTTTTGGCACATCTTCAACTTTTAACTATGTATCATTATTAAGGAAATTTAAATATACTGAATTTGAATACAGGATAGTACTAATTCACATTATAATTCCTATAGATTATTTTACATAACACATGCAGACTAAAAAAATCCCTGAGAATTTAATAAGAACAATTATCAAATACTTCTGCTGTTCAATTATTTACAGTACAGGTTGGAATGATTGTTTCATGATTCTTGGTATATTATATCATAATGACTTCCCAGCTGCCTAAGGAGAATTTGCACTGGAGTTCTATTATTCTCTATTCTGAGCAAGTGAACACCTCTCTAGGGAATAAGCCTTTCCACCCCACCAAAAAAGAGGTTGAGAGATCTTTTTGCTTTCAAATTTCTCTATTTTTCCAGTACCAACTGTATTCCAAATCTTCAAGCAGACTTCACAACCCCATATACAGAGGCCAGTTATGAGCCCTTACTGTCATCTTTAAGCTTGCTCCTTGAAACTAGGTGACGGATCATTTACACATTGTAATAACCCCTGTGGGTGATGGGATAGAAATAGTTATTGAAATGGATTCAGGCATTATCACCCTGGTTCGGTTTAAGCCTGCAGAATGGTTAAGAAAACATTAAGGGTTTGGTTAATGCTCTGGTTGGTCTGAGCTCTGGGAACTGTTCAGAGAACAATGAATGGGAAAGATCGGTTAGCAAAACAAAGTAGACAGTTTGCAAAATAAAGCAGGATGTACATCTCACAGACCAAACAATGTGAATATGTGTAATTCTCAGTAGCTTTGCTAAAGTGGGATGATAAGGGGGTGAAACAGTGGAAAGTTACTGTTTAGCACTTGGTAGACTATAAAAGTGATGTGAGACACGAAGTAAGGGGATTTTTGAGATTTCATGAGAACCGGAGTCCGTGCCCCTAGTCTCCATAACCCCATGAGTATTAGGACAGCATCCCTTGTGATACTAAGGCTGAGAACAAAGTGAATTGAAATTGTTTGTGAAAACCCCCATCACATCTTGTCTTTTTATTTCTGCAGCAGCCATGTGACACTATAATTGTCTTACATTCCCATCTCCTCTTCTTGTTAAGTGAGTTTGTTGAATTTGTGTATCAGACATGCATTTATTTGCAACCATTCCCAAGACCATGACTCCATTACCTAAATCGATCGCTGAAACTTGATTTCTGTGCTGGAATTATTTATGTATCAGGGTAATTTTTAAACTCAAGTCAGTCATGCACAACAACATTTTTCATTTCCAGTCTAAAATTCCATTTCCTTAGCAAGATCTTCTGTTTACTGAAGCTTAGTGAGAGTAGTCATTTTTTATATTTTAAAGTTTTCACAAAATTAATTTCCTGAAGGTCTATTTCTTTCTGTCACAGTACAGCAAGTATACACAGGGTCTAGACTCAGAGGTCATGTAGATGACAGAGTAACATTATTATTCCTACAAACCAGCTCAAAGGATGTTGGCTGCCTATATTATATACACAAGTTTTGGCAAGCACAAAAATGAAGGCAGAGACACCAAAGTTAAGATAAAGTTACACACCACCTCAAGTACATTTTGAGTAGTTTGCAACATGTTTCTGAAAAAACAGCATTTCACTGCTGAGTGAAATATTTTCATTTCCTAACAGAGAAGTGGGTTTTGAGCATACGTATTTTTATTAATTCTGCAACAATCAAAACTTAACTCTGGAAAATGTGTTTAATTTCCGTGAAAAGGTTATTGTTTGAGCTCTGACTTCTGGGCTATGATTTTTTCCCCCATTTTTAGTAACAGTAACATGACAGTTCCACATCAAAAAGTAACCCACATATGCTGCAAGTTTGTGCTTTTCAGAGAAAAAGAGGAAAGAGCTTTAAAAAAAAACAACACTGAAATACTTACTGTTACTGAAAAGCAAAGCTGACCCTTCCAGTTACATTGTTTACACTGGCTTTCAGGCAGCTTGACATGATAGAAACTCATGAAGGCAAGGCAAATACAGTATTGTATTTTCTAGTTTAAACTATGTATTTTTATGTAGTCTTGGTTTGCAAAAGGCGAAGGATGAGTACATTTTTATCAAGGTATAGTATGGGCTTAGGCTAGTGGTCTTAGATTCTAAACTTACATAGCTGGCAGTATTTCTGATGTGCTCTGACAAACATGCTCTGTCTTGCACTCATGACAAAATTCTTCCAGAGATGGTTCTCAGTAACCACAACAGTATGACAGATGCTTACAGCAACTGGACATAAGCAGTGGCAGGTAAATATGGTGTGTAATGTTATCAGTCAGTACTGATAACAATCAGATGACTGGGATTCATCTTTACTGAGTACTTTCACAAATTATGAGGATCTGACTGAAGTCAAGGTTGTAGTGATTAAGGCAGCTATCCGGGTGTAACAAAGTATTATCTTCATTTGTTATGATTATGCAAGTGGGATTACTGGAGGACAGATCAACAGGATGGCTTAAGTCCAGGTAGTATTACTAATGGTCTAAATATAGTATTTATGGCATTGTATGAGAGAATATTGTATGAACTTTAGAACAGTCCAATATACCTTTAAATAAACTCATAGTAAAGACTGATAACTGAACATCAGTGCATGCCTAATGCAGGGATAATTCACTAGTGAACTAAAAAGCTGCTAACACAATAGGTAACTACAGAAAAAATGCAGTAGTTGGTATTTTAATAAAGTGGTTAAATGTAAGAAGCTAAAGCTTGAATGTTTTTGGTTGGCACTGCTTGGCAGATCAGCACAACTGAGTCTGATTACTAATACAAAGGGTTATGTTTGCTGTCTGCCATGCTGCACTAAAGAACAAATGCAGGTGAAAAATTTCATCATGAGTTGAGCTTTTGACTTTGGGTAAACCTACATGCATCTGATTTCCAGAAGATTTACATTAGTTGATGAAAATACTGTGAACAGCGCTGAGTGGCTACAACTCTGTGGAGCAGCACGGCAAACATTACAATGAGCAGATAGTGTTATTGTTCTGTTATTTAGAAGACACTGATAATTAAGTCTTTATCTTCAGCCACTTGTCATGGGTGTGCTTCTACACAGTTCCTACCTTATGCTCCTTTGGGCCAGATCTCCCATGTATCATTTTACTTTCTATAAAGGCATCCAGAATGAAAACAGTGAGTTTGTCTACACTTTATTGCAGTGCTAGTGGAAAATGCAAGCAAAGGAAGAAAAAAAACAAACCACATCCAAATCTAACATCTTGGTATACTCAGTTTTTGGGTGTACAGAAGTATTATCCAGCATTAAACTGTTTATTATGAGCCATTATTTTCCTATGTCAAAAGTATTTGCCATAACTGATGGCCCTACTATTATTTCATTGGCTTCACTTCAAATCCTGTATCTGTTATTATGAAAGACCTCAACGGAGGCCCTGAGAGGCTGCTTCCTGTATCAGAACCCCAAAGTTGCAAGATACAATCGAGAATACCAAACAACTAGTGCAGTCTGGCAACACCAGTACCATCCAGTACTCAGTCAGGTGAGACAGCATCTTCGATCATTGGCTATCTGTTGTCTTCTATGATAATGGTTTTTCTAGGATAGGTGTCAACATCCACAAATATGTAGCGGACCTCAAATCTTCCTCTCTCAGGATTCTGTAAGCAAAACAATTTCAGGCTGTTATTTTTTTTTTTTTTCTCTTTGGTAGTTTTAAACTCAAGATTAAGCTTGTCAGCTATATCAAACAATTGTACATACCTCTTTGACTTCCACATGTACTGTTCCCTGCTTCCCTGATTCAGAGCCCTCAATATAGAACTTCAAACGCATATGTTTCAGTCCATCCTTTACGTATTCAATGTGACTAAAACAACAAAACAAAAACCCAAGCCCCCCAGCAAGGATACGTTATATGCTAGTTAAACTTAAAATTTAAACAACTTCTTCAGAGGAGCTGCTTAACTATTTTGTCAGAAAGTGTATTCCAATGCAATCCTTGGATTCATTCTCTACTCCTCTTCCAAAGCTCTGCTATGAGCATAAGGACTAGTGGAGTTAGAATAAGCAGTTGAGGATTAACAGACTAAGTGCTTATACGACCTCACCCCAGCCCTCTCCTCAAAACTCAACAGCAATCCAGTGGCTGAAATTTCTGGAATTTCCTTGCATTTATTCTAAAGAATCCCCAGATTCAGAGCCTGACATGCAGAAAGGAACACCCACATCAACAAGACTGCCAGGGTTTTGGTTTTTTTAGGCACATAAAATAAAGTTACCAAGCCAAAGCACACAAACAATGTTTTGTAAACTTAATTATCAATTTTCAGACTGGTTAAATCACATCAAACCAAACACTTTACTATACGCTTGACGTGTTTTGGCAATAATTTTGTTCTACTGAAGTGGAGCACCTTTAGCACCGATATCAGATCTCCAGTCTAAATGCTGGTATTTAGATTGGAGTTAGGTTATGCTCAATATCAGGTAAAGGTCATGCTACTTTCAAGGTGACCACTTCCAGAAACTAATGGTCAAACTGGAGTTCTGGTGCCAGTTTATGTTTCCTACTGAAATTACTAACTGCTGCATACTGCCATGGCCTTTTTTTCCACCAGTCATGCTCAGATACACACTGTGAATTAAACTTCCAATAAGTTTAAGGTGACATTACAGGTTACAGAGAACAAAGATGACTGAAGAGCCGTATTGCAGTAAATTCATATTCAAGGTATTCATACGCACACACAGAAATCTGCCCTTTTTGAGGCATTTAAGGTCATCCTTATACTGCAGACACAAACTATAATCTTACAAAGTCCTCAGCTCAAAAATTTATTTAAAACACTAAAATTTCAAACAGATGGAAATTAAACACTATGAAAGCTTACAGTGCATTTACTTATTTACACAGTTTCTTTTACAGACAGGTGCTTAAAACATTTAGTGCATATCCTTTTCATTTAGCAACTCCACTTTAAACGCTTTTTCACAGTCTGGTGAAAAGATAAAACTTTCACCAGTAAATATCACTTTCCTCTGGAAAAAAAAGATAGATTCTCAATTTCATGGTTCAAGTTATGTATCTGGGCTTATGTGGCCCATCCTGTACGAAACCTCCTCAGGTAAATTCAAGTCAAAGGACCCAATAAAAACAAAGCCTCTCTATTGGGTTATAGGGCAGGGAGGACTCACGATTTCTAAGAATTACTTCTGTTATTTCCCTCAAAAGGAGAATAATAAATACACTGATGAAACATTCAGGTGAGAGATGTTCTGTTAGATACACAGTATAGAAGTGGCCTCAAGTACCAAAAAACAATTTAAGAAATGGGCAGCCAATACTGCAGATCAGCTTGGGACAATATGATCACTGCAGTGATTACAACCTCTACAGTCAGACTCAGCAAGCTTTAAAGAGAGCAAGCTGGGCTCTTGAAAGTCTGAAATTTAGTACCTCCTGCTCTTTCTAGCCTGATAAAAACTACCGCTTCAAAAGGAGGAAAAACTCTTCAGGAACAACTTTTCAAAGAACAATTTCACTCTATTTGAGGGTTTCAGACTGTAAACTTCAGTCAGATACCTGCTCCCCAGATGCATGTGTAGGCCTCTGTACTGCTCCCTTCAGACTCATCATATTTTTGGGAGAGTCCAGCTCTATGTGTACTGTTCTGACCATTGCTTGTTTTGAGGCACTCAGAATTGGCATTTTGTATTGTATGTATGCTGTGTTTAGGAGTACGCGCTCTACAAGATGTACTGCAAAATACTGCTTTTGTTTTTCACTCAAAAGTAACAGTGTATGTCACATGCAGTTCATTAATCTAGATCTAACTTTCTATTATGCGACCCAAAATGTCTCCACTGTGCAAAAACTGCCTGTATGGGGCAAACACCAAAGGACACCTGACAAGCTGTCGTCTTCCTCTTCTTGTTGCCTCCCCATAACCTTTAATGGGTTCACCAAAAACACCGATTATCTATAAGAGAAAAGAGGTTTGAGTTGTCAGAAGGTATCACACTGAAACAGATATTCCAGAAATGCTATGAATGCATTTCACTTTCAACAAAATGCCCCTTCTGAGTCTGATGTGTCAAGGGTAAAAGAGTTTATGAAAAAGAACAGTGTAAGGAAAAATTCCTCTGCATTTCAGTACTTTTCTTTACAATCACATATTAGATGTCTAAAATGAATCCCACTGTCTTCCACTTGTACTGTTCTCTGCAATTATGACATTTAAATCTGTCTTCTTACTGTGTATTTTATACTTTACTGACATTTTGTGTAAAAAGGAAAAAAAAGGCATGAAATATTTGCTCATGTCTCCTCCAAGACAGTACGTTTCAAAGTTTAAATGCAAATGCATTCCCCCTCACATTATCTAAAAAACATTAAGAAATTCATTTTGCCCAGATCTGTAAAGCCAAACCAAATTAACCTAGCTTTAACCTAGTTTGTTAAAAAGAGAGGGTGATTTTTACTGTGTAAACACTGCAGAGAAGTTTTAATTCTACAAACTTGTTTCAAACCAGTCTCCATTTTCATTCTATTGACAACCTGCTACTTCATTTCTAGGCTATCCTCAGCAGCATCTGTGGCAATCTGGTTTGAAAGCTATTCTGTGCACTTCTTGGTTTGCCTGAAGTAGTGGCTTTTAGAATCCAGTTTTAGAGTGACTTTTGTTTACATCTAGCTACCTTATGTGACTGTGTGATAACATGACTGTTCTCTCTTTTTCTGTTAGCCACGGGAATGCTATCTGTTTCTCATGAAGAGTTTAAATTCCTGGATACTTATGCAGTGCTTCACAGTATGACTGAAACAGTGAAGTGTTGCAACAGACACTTGTGAGATTCCTTGTGCAAACTTTTGACTCAAAGTTAGACAGTAAACTACTGAGAAGCATAAACTTGTGACTAAGGTTCAAAAACAAACCTCAGGGTGAGATCTGCATTTCTCCAAGGCATCTCCATAGATCTTACTTGGACTAGAAGAAGAGAATAGCTCTTTAAATATCACATAAAACAAACCACCTGTAACAGAAACAACAGCAAATGGAATGAAAACTAATCAAACCAGATGGAATTAATGAAAAGTGTCTTCTGATAAAGAATATAATTTTTAGAAATAACCTGTAACACCAATTCCAACAAGCACCACAATAAAATAGGTAAAGTCTCTTCCAGCATCTTTCACTGAAATAGACAGAAAACAAGCAGGAGTTACAATCTTGTACAATAAGATTTGCATAGTTTTCTTCTATAAATGCTATTTGTCTGCAGTTCAAATAACATTTTGGCACAAGAAATAAATCCACTAACAGCTTCCTAATGCCTCATCACTAAAAGAAAGAGACCATGGAACATCTCTTATCTTGTACACAGCATGCTTATACTTCCGTTACTAAGCCTTACTCTTTTCTGTTTTCCTACTACATGTTTTCAAGACCCAGAATACCTACTGCCACTTTTTGTGCATATGACAGATAGCTTTTTTAAGAAGTAATGAGGTATTTAGTACTGCAGTATTCATGTTACTACATAAACCCACAATCATTCCAATCCTCATGCAATGAAAGGGAAAAGTAAAAAATGAAAAAGCGTAAGCTTATAAATTGCACACACTGACTGAAAATAACTGATTTTATGAATTCTTAATCAATTGAACAATGAAAATGAGGGATATTAGACCAGAATATGTATCTTATTTGAGATGATTAACTGCAGTTTATTTGATTAATTTTATCTATTAGTTTTGATCTAAAGTGTCAACATACACGCAAAAAAAGCCCCATAAAAACAGTCATGAGATTCTCTGTTACAAAATATTTTTGAGAACCTGGAAAGAAACTACTGATTTGCTTAGGTGATCAAGTTGTGCCTTTCAGTGAAATACAAGTTACTGGGGAAACTTTCATAACAATTTCTCCTGTAATCTTCTAACCAGTTGAGGGTGTTTTTTCCACACCTTTTCAAAGCACCTAGAATTTTTGAGGTTAATTATGCAGAAACCACTTTTCACTGGAGTGAGAGCAACCAAAGTGACAGCCATCCTATAAACTAGTATCACATGCAGACGTTTAACTATTTTCTAGAAATAAACTTGTTTCAACAGCTTCAAGACAGGCTGTGTGCACTAGGTTTGCCTTTTGAAAAGGAAAATGAGAGGTGACTACATAGAATCACAGCATAGTTTGGGTTGGAAGGGACCTTCAAAGGTCATCTAGTCCAACTCCCTGCAATGACCAAGGGCATCTTCTGTTACCCAGCACCACATCTAGTCTGGCCTTGAATGTGTTCAGAGATGGTGTATCCACCCCTTCTCTGGGCAACCTGTTCCAGTGTTTCACCACCCTCACTGTAAAGAACTTTTTCCTCACATTCAGCCTGAATCTCCCCCCTTTTAGTTTAAAACCACCACCCTCTTATTGCAACAAGCCCTGCTAAAAAGTCTTTCCCCATTTTTCTTATAGGCCCCTTTTAAGTACTGAAAAGCCACAATAAGGTCCACCTGGAGCCTTCTCTTCTCCATGCTGAACAACCCTAACTCTTTCAGCCTTTCCTCATTGGAAATTTCATCCCTGATGTGACTTAACCACTAAATCAGCAAGCTGTTTGGAAGAAGCCACTAATTTCTGCTCTGCTTGTGCAATACATACACTGAAACGGATCAATTCCTGAGTTTTGGGGATGTAAGATCTCAGCTGCAGGAGTACTTTCCTCCGTGCCAGCACAGCGTTCCCACTCACAGGTGACTACAGTCCGTCTTACCTCTCTGAGCAGCCGATAGCAAAGTTTCTCCTTTCTCAGCCCTTTGCAAGGACACATGTTTGCTATTATCTCCAGGTTTCTCAGCTCTCAGCCCCCCGGCTTGGGTCCCGATACTCCTCCGGGCGTCCCGGAGCAGCAGGGCGGGCTCCCTGCAGTGGATTTGGCGCCGCCACCTCAGGCACAGGCGGAGGCAGGGCCCGGTCCCCGTCTGCGGCAGGGCCCAGTCGTGGGGAGCGAGCAGCCACCTTCCCAGGGCGGCCCGCACCCACTCGCCGCGCTGCCCGGCCCGCGCAAGGGAAGTGGGCAGCATGCCGAGGCTCTGCTCCCAGCCGCCCTCAAGGAAGCACGGCCAAGCTAAAAGGGAAGCTTCCGCCACAAGTCACCGTCTCCCCCCGGGGGATCCCTTGGGGAAGAGTCAGGGCAGCTCCCCACCCCGAGCGCGGCTCCGCAGCCGGCCCTCCCGATCAGGAGTCCCCATTACCCTTTACCGGGCAGCAACCGCCGCCCGCCGTTGCCCCAGCGGAAATCTTCCCGCGGACGGAGGGGAGGGCAGCAGCGGAGGGCCTTAGGAGCGGTAGTTTAAACGAGCTCCCTCTTGCGCCCGCCGCCAGGAGTGGCTCGCAGTAACATCACTACAGCGACCGCCATGCCGAGCGCCACCGCCATCACGGGGCGGGGACCGCCGGCCGCTAAAGGCGGGGCTGTCCCTCGCGTCTTGCGATCGCGGTCCCGGTCATTCTTTTTAGGCTTTTTAATATATGCAAATTATACATATATTTGCTTTTTGATCTTGCACACATAGGTGCTTAACAGCAATGCAGGTGACGTTTCCACCAGAGAACAGCTCCGGGAAGCCGAACACATCCGGGAAGCGCAGCGGCTCACTAGGGGGTGGGGAGAGGAGGACGCTTTGACAGGGCATCATGGTGGGAGCCACTGCCGTTCCCGGGTTTGTTAGCGCTTTCCGTGTGCCCCACACCGGGCTGCTCGGGCGCCCAAGGACCACCGCGGCAAGCACGGCAAGGTGCGGCGGCCAGTCAAGCCCGACAGCTGCCTTGCCGCGGGCCTCCCAGATGGCGCATTGGGAGCCCGCTCCGGCCTCTGCTGGAAGCTCTCGGAAGCGGCGCCGTCCCTCCTTTCCAGCTGCAAATAAACTTCTTGGGGTACAGCTCCCGCAGGTTGCGGGCACCAACTGCGAAGCATCACGGCAGCAGCGCTCCCCCCGCGCCGCGCTCCCGGCCCCACCCCGCGGCGTCACGTAGGAGGTAGCAGCATAAGTCCCTCCCTCTCCTCTGGTGCGAGGTCGCTGGCTTTAGGCGGAGCCAGCCATGGCGACGGGCTGTGGTGGGCGCCTGCGTGAGTGCAGCGCGGCGCCGCCAGCCGGCGTGGCGGCTTTTCCCGGTGCCGCAAAGGTGGGGCTGCCATCGCCGCCTTTTACCCCCGCTGGTCCCTCGGCCGTCAGGCCCAGGTAACGGTCTCCTTGCCCGGCCTGGGGAAAGGCTGCCAGGGGGCGTCGATTTGGGTTACAGCGCTCTGCTCCTTTAGGGCTGCTGGTTCTTGTTTTGGCACGTTGCTCGTAGGGAGTGGTTTGATGTCTTTAGCTCCTGTTGCTGGTCAGGGAACCCCGTTCACACCCGTCTCGCGGTTGTGGTTTGAAGCCCTGACCTCGCTACAGCTCAGGTCTGCTCTTTTATGGCCATAGTGCTCTCCTCTCCCTGGCCCTGTGGAGAGGGTGTCTTTGTGGAGGTGACACCTTGTAGGAAGCACGGGCATTCCACGTGTATGTAAGGTTTATTGCGCTGTTTTCTGTCTGGGTAGTGAGGCTTAAACTTGGCATGTGCTTGAGCTTAGAGGTAGTAGTGTGTGGCCTTTGAGTTCTTGAAAGGGGCCTGTAAGAAAGATGGGGAGAGGCTTTTAGCTGGGGCTGTTGTGACGAGACAAGGGGTAATGGCTTTAAACTAGGAGGGAGGTACTCAGGCTGGATGTGAGGAAGAAATTCTTTACAATGAGAGTGATAAAATACTGCCACAGGCTGTCCAAAGAGGTGGTGGATGCACCAACCCTGGGGACATTCAAGGCTAGGCTGGATGTGGTTCTGGGCAACCTGATCTAGTTGACGATGTGCCTGCTCATTGCAGGGGACTGGACTAGATGAGCTTTGAAGGTGATAAGCAGTAGCCCTTCTACAAAGTACTAGCTAGCTTTGTGGCTAATGTATGCGTGTTGAGAGTAGTTAGGCCTTTGTAGTACATGGGAGGATTTCATTGTGGAAGGTGTGATTAGTTTAATTCTCACAGTAAAGGTCCAGCTTCCAAAAGTTTAAATCTTAGAGGCAAAGTTGAGAAAGCAGGGTTTTCTGCTAATTCATTCGTACCGCCTTGGGTTTCGTAGCAGTTTCATTCACCCCATTTGTTTAACCTGTAAATGGCATGCCTAATACCCTCCTTTCTAAAAGACTTTGGAATTGTTAGTAGAGAAAAAGAAACAAGATATCAAAACATTGCTATCATTTCTGTTTATTCTCAGGTATGCATTGAACCTCTAGAGGAGTCAGGGTTTGTCACTACTTAAAGCTTTGTATACTTTCTTTGAGATAGTTGTGTTCCCCTAGGCCAGCAAAAACCCCAGCAGTGATTTGCAAGTACCACAGGGTGTGAAAGTGTAATACTCGTACAAAACCGAGTCCCACAAATGGAAAGCTAATGAAATGGCAGTTGAGATTGTTTAGCCTCTAAGCAGGAACATCTCGTTTGTTACTAGAAGTCTCTAAAAGAGGGGGAGTAACATTGATTTTTAACTTGGGCAGGCAAGCTTTGTCAATACAGCGTGAAAGTGTTAATACTGATTTCAAGTCCTAGCAGACACAATTCTTAAAAAATAGTTTAGGATTTGCTGTTGGTTTTGCATACCTCAAGAATATGTTTGGTTTGGAAGATGCAAAAATTCAGTACTTTTTTTGAATTGAAGCTTACAAAAGTGGCAGATACTACTATATTGAAGTTTTCAAGGCATGTGTAGGCAGCATTTCTCTTACTTCAGAAATTCCTTCCTGGGGTGAAGAAGAGGGGAATGCAAGGAGTGGTTAAAAAGAGAGCAAGAAGGACTGAGTAGAGACAATGCAAGTTATGCTTGTACCAGGTAAAGTGTGTTGTAAAAACCTGGATCCAGCGCCTGATCTAAATTACTTTTGTACCTGGCGTCTCTGTAGGTATATCACTTTAGAATTTGCCCAAACTAAGTATCTTTGTGCTTTCAGCATAGATAGGGGAATAGACTGGGATGTGCTGCCCAGAAAGGTCCAGAAGTGGTAGTTCTGCTGCTGTTGAACATGACTTATATCCCTGAATCCCTTCAGTGGGCTTCTGAAAAATGCAGTTTGTTATAGCCTTATCGATTAAGTGTATTTCTTGATAATAATACATGAGTAAAACATTTGCTTGACCTTCAGGGTATATTTGACATACAGTAATTGTTAATTCTGTCAGCCTGTCAGTGAAGTTAGTCTATCATTTCAGCCAAGCTGAAATGTGTGTAGTTTTGGGTCATGCTTATAGCAATTTCCAGTAGAACTTCAAGGATTTTTTTTTTTAATTTATTTATCTATTTATTTTCCGTAGCACAGTTGACAATGTAGGGCAAAGTTGTTCTTCTCTTTCTGATTTTTATTTTTCTTTGAGCACAAACCAATCTCAGTTCAAGAACAGTGTGCATTAAATGTGCGTGGTACCCATGTACTTCAAAATTAAATTGTAATTTCATTCCTAAAAATTAATTGGTTGCTTGGAAACCCAGAGTTGGACTGACCAGGTGCTGGAAAGCCAGTTGGCAATACAAACCATCACTTACAAAGTGTATGAGGAGCCCTGTCTGCTTGGTGGTGTCAGTGGGTATGAAGTGTTAAGGATTTGATTGAGTTTGAAACTCCCATATGAATATTTTTTTGTGGTTGAGTGGTAGTGTTTGCAATTACAGCTTCCAAAATTTTTACTATCAGGAAACTTGGAAAAAATGTGTGGCCAGTTGGATTTTAAGTATTTATTTGTGTTAAAATTGCAAAGTTACTTTCTTTAGTAAAAGAAAGTAGTTTTTGCTAAAACTGTTGCTTGTTAGTAAGCAGTAAGAACATTGATACCCATTTTGCCTGTTAAACTAGCACTTACTTTGCAGATTTGTGGGTACTTTAGCAGGAGGAAGTCTGAAATAAGACTATAATTTTGTTTCAAATATGGTTCTGTAGTCTGTACACAAGTATGGGTGTGTAGTCCAAGAAATTCTGTTTGAGCCTTGTCAGTTTTTGAGAAAGTTTCAAGGTGCTGTTTTGTTTGATATCTTTGAGTAGCTTAACAAATTTGGATGGCTCGAAAGCATCTCTGGAGTACTTTTGGAATATGATTATGCTGGCCACAGTGGTGCAGCTGTCTAATGTTAATGGATTTCTACTGAATTCAAACTGATTTGGTGGTGCAACACTGTTCCCTTCTGATTACTGTAAGAGATTAATCGCAGGAGAGACACCTATGAGTTTAAATCTGGCATCTTCCTGATGTCAGGTATTTTAACTTGGTGATAATTGCTCAAATTTCTTAACTGATAATAATGAGTTCACAAATATTCAGAGAATTTGTATAGTGTATTCCCTGAATCCTGTCTCATTTGAGATGTGGAGTCTAGGTGTGCACGGTATGCATATTTCTTCTTTTTGTGATGATGTGGTTCCTAAAAGCTTTTCCATCTCAGAAACAGGTCAAGAAGCTCTGCTGCCAGGCCTCAGGGAGATTCTAGAGCTGTACGTGTTGGAATAAAAAGTCTGTATTTGACACGTTCCATAAAACTGAAGTCTAATTTGGGTATTGAGAGGTGAGTATATCTTCAGTTTAAGAGTAAGAGTGGAACAGCTCCTGTAGACTATATGTTATCTTTTGACTGCTTACAGTTACTATATGGAGAGTTCCATATCAGATGTTTTGAGTTGAAAAGGAAATATTTGCTTTCCTGGCTTTCTTTGTTGATCCTGTGTTGACCTTCTGACGTTATCTGGCATGGTTCTTCCTCACCTCCTTTTCTAAGTTCATGTGAAGTATGTAGGTAAGACTTCAGCAGCTCCTTTGCAAATCATGGCCTCTGTTGTTCCTCGAGAATAAAAATTGTTATTGTATTACTTCGATAAAAGGCAGTTTAGAATTAAACTTCAGTGTTTCTCTTGATGATTGTTGCTTTATATAGAGAGGCTGGTGGAGTGGGATGAGGGGGGAGGAATAGAGTGGCTGCTCCGTATTTGCTGCAAGGTAGATGTTTCCCTTCCTGTTTGACAGTGAAAGGGCACTTCAATGTAGTAATTTGTTGTTTCCTTTTTTAAAATGAGTTAGGTTTCTACGGAAGACATCTGAGAATATGTTACAGGAAAGATTAATTATTTTTTTAATATACGTTTTGTAACTTCCTGTGTAGCCATATCTCTGTTTTCCATTGGATGGGCAGTTCAATCCCTTACACTGTTAATTTGGTGTGAAAGAAAAGAAAAAAAAATATTTTCTCAACTTCTTTAAAACAAAAAATAATATTGTTGTAAAAACCATTGTTGAGAGTTCTGGATCAAGCGTACTATTTTAGCTAATCTGCAGATTTTTAAGGCATCATTTGTAAATTCTCTCTGGAATAAATGCACTAACTGCTTTGGTCTTACAGTGTTTGAGTTATTTCACATAATAACTCTGCAAGTTTTGGGACAATCATCTCTATGTTAGTGCAGCTAGGATTCTGAGTTTTGATACAAGCCTTGGTGTGCTGGCATTTATTCTATACTTGAAAGCTGTGTGCTTCTGGATAGAGTATTATAAATTGGCAAGTGTTGTACATGACAGTGGTAAACGGACAAGAGACGCAGCTGAAGTGTTGACTTTCATAGCATCTTGTATTTTCAGTGGTGATTTTGATGTTACCATACTGTCATGCTCCAAAACTTAAGAGTATAAAATGCATCTTTTTAAAAACTCTGTGCAGTTACCAGATACTACTCTAAGGGTATGAGGTTTCTATCTGTTAATACAAAAATCATAGTGGCTCAGCGCCAGATTATGTTGTGCTTGTACTTAGGCTGGTGCTTGTATTTCAGGCAGCCTTACAGAGGCACAGAAACATTAATGTTTGGGAAATGCCACTCAGCTCTTT
Source organism: Psittacus erithacus (assembly GCA_009867235.2). Classification (NCBI taxonomy): domain Eukaryota; kingdom Metazoa; phylum Chordata; class Aves; order Psittaciformes; family Psittacidae; genus Psittacus; species Psittacus erithacus. The sequence continues at coordinate 33,998 of WYDI02002585.1, forward strand.
TTTTTGTGTTTCACATCTTTCTGTTGACATAAATGAAAATTGTATGAGACCCTTGAGGACATATGGTCTTGTGAGGTTGAGCACGATCTCAGTGTTTGACTAGGACATCTATGTCCTGGTACATCGTAAGCCCTGTTGCTGCAGTGAGGAGAAGACTGAGTATAGGTAATTCTGGCAAATGCTAGTGGTTGTGGACTATGTGTTAAAATCGCATTACAAGCAGTGAGAAACTGAAGTTGAATGAGGTAGTTTCATATCAAAATGGGTTAACCAAGTTTAATGAAAATACAGACCTATAACTTTTCATGTAATTGTGCTGTGCCACTTGAATAGGTTGTTGTAAATGGTTTTAAAAAAATGTCTTGTACTAGAGATACAAATCAGAACCCAAACACTGCAAATTAACTCTTCTGGTGAGTTTTGGTTTGTTATTTACAAGCTGATAGTTTCCATTCTTGTTTTGCTCTGGTTTAGAATTTAAATTCTTTGCCATTGCAATTTCTGGGGTTTGCAGGCAAGTCTAATGGTATTTCTTTTTCTCTTGTTTTCCAGCATGCCATCAGAAATGCTGATAAAGATATTTTCCTATTTGGATGCTGTGTCCCTGTTGGCTGTTGGTTGTGTGAATAGGCACTTTTATCATCTGGCCAATGACAAGTAAGGAAGAGGGAAGCATAAGTGCTACTCTTAATCGTGCAGCAGTTGAGTTTTCCTGAGTTATGAATCTTTTCTAATTTAGTTTCACTCATGCCAGAGCACTGATGCATACACCTGCTGGCAATTACTCTGCTGAAAATACACTGCACAGCTCACGGTACAATGTATTGTATGGAATTCTAGCTGTACAAGCTCTGTTGAGTTTAATGGGAGTTATGAGGCAAAAACTAAATAACAGTGTTTTCAAATGTAGCTATTACCATTTTTTTGTTACTATTATTTGCATCTATTTGCTTGTATTCACAAGCAGCTGCACAGGCATTTTAGTTCAGGCAGTCCTTACTGGTGTGTAGTCAGTAGCTGTCTAGAATTGTCATAGCTTTCATAATTTTGAAGTCCTCCTTATTTAGCTCTTTCAGTCAGGTTCTTGCAGAGGGTTTGATTTAGTCAGGGGGTTCACTAGGTGGTTTTATCTGTTGCTCTTTATGTCAAATTTTGGTGATTTCTAACTGAAACAGGGGCGAAGATAAATGCTGCCACGTTTTGTAAGCAGTTGCTTATACAGAGTTCACTGATTGATTGTACCAGTATCATGATAATTTTGTGAAAGTGTTAACAGGAGATATGTTTGTATGTGATAACTAGGACCCCTGGGTATTCTTTTTTTTTTTTTTTTTTTTTGGTAGGATTCTGCTGAATTAGTGTTGTTTAAATCAGAAAATGTCTTCCTATATAGGAAGCTGCCACATCTTGGTGTTCATCCATTTCTCACTTATTTGCCAAAACTCATACAATGAATCAGTTAACGTTGGCATTGACACCTTTCAAACTGATGAATTAGAAGGGAAGGCCATTATCCAGATTAATTTTTTTTAAGACTGTCAGCAGGTGCATGTAGATAGCAGCTGTGTAGTGGACACAGATTCTGTATCTCAATATGTGTTTTCTGCTTCAGGATGGGAAGGTAGGATAAAATCATTGAGTCTGTTCATGGGAAGCCAATTAATCTGTCTTCATCTCAGCAATGTCTGTTTCCGTTTTCTAATCTCAACAGAGATTACTGTATGTGCACAAATGGGATTTGAGGAAGAGATACTTTCCCTTATCTAGAAAACTGACTTGTCAGTGGGACTAGGTCACTTCTTCCTGCTGGATTTCTATGGACCTTCTTGAGTCCCTGAATCTTGTGGTTTAATTAATGTTCCTGCATATCTCTGTGACAAATCTGATCTTGGTTTTTAGAAAGAGTATGTTTTGATGATATTGCAGGATACTATCCTTGATGCAATAGGACCATCAGTCTTTCATCATGATACATCTATGCTGCCGAATGCAGTGCTTTGTCTTTTGGCCCTTCAAATAATGTCTCTGCTTTAACAGTTCCTTGGCACTGATATCTCCAATGTAAATGTTGAAGGCAGGGAATTGTTTCTGACCCCTCTTTCTGTGCCCCACTTACCTCAGCATGTGGTATTACTCCAGCCTTCCTGTCATGCAGTGTAGAAAGCTCACATAGGTGGTCTGTCTGAAAGCCTGAGGATTTTGATCGCCCGCAGAAAGTGCTTGTGTAAGAGCAAGTGAGAAGCCAGAGAACAGAGGATGATCTTTTTGCCATTGTGGTCATCAAGGGATGACTGACTGCATGTTCACTTCTGGCAGTTGAATTAGCAGTAAGAGGTTGGGTTGGCTTGTTTACAATGTCCAGTAAGAGGCATTGAGATGAATATTATACTTAACACTTTGAAGCAAAAGTGGTGTGTATTCTGCGGCAGAGGCAAATTTGTGCTTTCCTACTGGATGCCTTTGTGATTTGTCTGCCCTGAATTCTTCAGAAGTTGAGGATGAAGGGACAGTGATACCTCCCTAAACACTTGAGATTCCAGGTCCCCCTTTTTTTCTCCTCTGCTTCCCTGCCCTGATTGAATTTTTGAACTTCTTGAACTGATTTCTCACCTGCTTGCAGAATACTGTTTTGGGAAATGAAGAAGCAGTATGTAACTGAGGGTGAGAAGAAGGGTAGTGGGTATTGGTGGTAAGTCTGTCTTCCTTCAGTTTACAGTGCTCAAGACTGTACCTTCAAAATGCTGGAAGTGCTTACTACTAAACCCTGGCTTTTCAGCAGCCAGCTGTTGAGTATCTCTTCCCATGTTTGTGTTGGGAAGGGATTTCTAGTTCACAGGAGAGGGTTGTGGGAGGACATCTTAGTGAACTTTTTGGCTGAGTAAGACCAGTTGGATGATACACTGCTCAGTTTCCCCTGATGGTGTTGTATCTAGGGCATCGCTCCTCTGTTTTCATCATCTCACAATTCTTAGCTGCTTTGAAGTTAAATAACAATTTCCTCCCTCCACCAGAAATGTGTATATTACCTGATGACTGTGTTTTCTTTTCCTTTCTGGGCTCGAAATTGAAGTATCTTAAGCTTTTGTTTTACTTATGGGATTGTTCTTTATATATCCTACCCCCCCCCCCCCCAGACTTTGGAAAGGAAACTTGAAAGGAAACTTGAAAGCTCATAGTAACTGTGAACCCCCCTTTACCTGTCATGGAAACTTATGGGTCTGTGTGTTTTAAACAGCTTTGACTAAAAAAGTGGCAGGATGAGATTGTACATATATCTGCAGAGCAGCAGCCTGGAAGTTTTTTGCATAATTCCCAAGTATTTTTTTGCATCAGTAACAAAGAGCCTAGCTCTTGGCATGTGGTCTCAGCAGCTGATGAAGTGAGGGTGGTTTTCACAGGTAGGAGGTAGTGTGGGATGGATTCAGCCCTTGAATGCTTTAATTCTTTAAGGAGAGAAAAAATGCATTACAAAGCACATTAGTGTAAGTTTGCCTGGGGATAAGTGAGGGCTGATAAAGGTAATCTTGCTGATGAATGGTAGAAAATTTCTCTTGAGAATTTGTTTCTGTTGCTGTTAATTTTCTCTAGTGCAGCTAGGTAGACTGTGTAGCAGTTTGAAATTGGAAAACTTGCTGGAAACCTTTATTCACAGGTTGTTTTTTGAATTCTTGTAAGTTCTTGTACTTAATATTCCATGAATTGCCCTAGAGATACTGGAGTTTAGGGGGGCGGAAATGTGACCTCATATTTTTCTTAACTGGAAAGAGGTGAACCGATCATTCCTGTTGCATGTTTCTTTGATCTCTTTAGAAAGATGTCTCTTCTCTGAGCTTTTCAAAAGAGGGTGCAGAATGGATTGACATGGCAGTGGTACCACCACCAGATATAGGTGTTTCTAGTTGTCTTCATCTGCCCCACTTCCAGCTAGATCTGTGTGAGAAACTTGAGGAGTCCATATTGTCTTTGTTGAATAAGAGGTATTAAACCCCTTTTTCTACTAGCAGATTTTGTGTGAGGAAGATGAATCGTTTCAGGGTGGAATTTTCAGAAGTAACTGCTTAACCTTAATCAGTTTTCTTTTAAATTGCTGAATATGGCTATGCTGTCTCTGAGCTTCATCCTGGATCCTATATTTTCAGGAAGGCAGACAAGACTTATCTTTCCTTCTGTTTCCTTGTGCTAGCTTTCACTCAGATATATATTGTTTTGCTTTGTTGGGTGTTTTTTGTGTCATTTTTTTTAATCTGCTTCAGTGAGTGTGAAGTGGCAGCATAAGGTGAAGGAAGGCCTTTTAAAAAAACTACACTCTAGTGTGCTATGGTGAGGCATAAAATTTCCCAATATCTGTTTATTCTACATTCTAAAACAGTAGTCAAACATTTTCTGTATATGTGGTTGAGGTTTTTATCAACGTTATTGGCATATTGTAAGAAATGTATATGTTTTAGGTTTTGTTTTTTTTTTTTATCCCTGTGGTAGAGCAGAAGGCTGTAAGTGGATTTCACTTGGTATACATAATCCAGACAAGAAATGTGTTCAGAGATTACATATTCTTTGAGGTAACCCAGTGAGCCCATGAGAAATGGGCTCATCTAGCCCACTCATCTAGCATCTTCTGGTTCCTAAGCCTTCATGTTTGCACCAGGGAAAATGACTTCATATGAGCTGCTGGAAGGTCAAAATGGGGAAAAGTGGAGAAGTATACAACTGTGCCTTTGCATTTCCTTGGCTAATACTAATAATCTGGGGCTTTATATGTTTCTGCCAACATTATGCTCAGTGATAGCTGACGCAAGCATGTAAGAATATTTGAAATTTATGTGGCTTACTTATTTTTTGAAATTTATGTGGTTTTCCTCTTTATTCTGTTTTTATTTTCAGTGGAATCTGGCTGAAAATCTATTCCAGTTGTTTTCAACCAAAAAAGACAATTTGGAAAACGAAGTCTGAACAAACAGAAACTGTTTCCTTAGGCTGTGCTGCTCTACATGATAGAAAGCCTGGGTACTGGAAGAAGGAATATATCTTCAAACAAATAGCTGTTGTCAAAACTAGAGTAATGCAACTTGTTAAACCTGTAGATCCTTATACAGGTCTTCCATGTAAAAACAAAGAAGCTATGAAGTAAGCAAAGCCTTATCATAGGAGGTGTTTACTGAAAAGCAATGTGCAGAATATTGATGGCTTTGGAAATGATAGGGGGATATGGAAATAGAGTTATAAAATGTATTTCAGAATGGGAAGAAATGCTATAGCCTATAAATGACCTAACCTGAAAAGTGTAAGTAACGGTTAGTAAAAATGTAAAAACTCTGGGGAAGCGCAGTTTTAAGTTTTGCCACTTTGAGAATTTTATTTTTTTTTAATTTTTTTTTTTTCTCCCCTCTCAATTTCTCAATAACAGAGCCTCTGGCTTGAGTTGGATAATTGTTCTAAAGGACAAAAATGGAAAGGAACATGTAATGGAGGGAGCAAACTTATCATTTAAGGATACATCTGTTACTATACTTTGGTATAGTACGGACTGGCCATGCTTAGACATCCTGTCAACCTTAAAACTGTTTGGAGTTATACCATTGCTTCCTGACCAAAGCAGAACTCACAGCAAGAATGGGTGAGTTTTAACACAGGATTTTTTTGGGGGAGGGTTGGTGTAGCTGGTTCATATGTCTGTTGGAGCTACCTGAACTTGGTTTAACATAATAAGTTCATTCTTTCTGAGAAAGCCTCTCTGTATTTTTTCTTCCAAAGCCTATGTCCTTCTCTTCATTGCTAGAACTTTTTAGCAAGAAATAGATATAATCCAGCAAGCTATGACATTAATTCGTAGGTTAATGTAGCTACTGGCATGCAAGATACAGACTGTTAGGTCCTGCCTTGGAAAACTGAATCTAAGGCATAGATACAAATGAGCATGAGACAAACATGTAGATCTAGGAGGATTTAATGTGAGAAGCTTAGATAGGGACAGTCCATCAATGTTTATGTGGCTACAGTAAGGTAATCTGTTACTAACATTTTTTTTTCTATCTGATAGGTATGTATGTGAATTTAGGGAGCTCTGCGTTTGGTTACGTGTACAATATAAGAACATGCACATAAAGTAGCCCACAGCACAATATGGGATAGCTATTGTTTTGTAATTTAAGTGTGTACAATATTTTTCTGGCATGATATTCTGAGAAAAGGTGTTTAAATTAAAAGTGTGTATTTGAGATATGTATGTATTTGGTTGCTGTCCAGGAGTTTACCACATCTGTGTCTTACCTGTTGTTTTAGTATATGCAGTATCAGCTACATGCTTCTTACACAAAACCCGTAGCCAGTATAGCTCTGAAAAGAACAAACTGCTCACGTACAAGCCCCAGGGTTCCTCAGGAATAAGCAATGTATTTGCCTAAAGAAAAAAAAAATACCAAGAAGCCTTTTGTGTAGTCAGCTATACCAGTCTTGCAGTCAGATTATGTGGAAAGCATAGTTGCTTTACCAAGGTGATGATTCATACGTAGAAAATAGTAAAATAAAACTTGCAAGCAGCTAGTGTATTTATTTCACAGAATTACAAGTTTTTAGCACTTGTGAATATACACGAAGGTAATGATTTCAGAGATATCAGAATGTTACTGAGAATGTTAAGACTATAAGGAGCTAGTGCAGGGACTTTGGTAAATTCCCTGTATTTATACCAGCTTGCTTGACTTAAAACCAAAGAAGGCTGATGCCCCATCTCTTCTCCAAATCTTACAGTTCAAGGTAAAGTGATGAAGTTCCTGTTGGTTGCTGTTTTCTTAGCAGTGTGTAGTGGTAGGTGATACTATTTGAAACTGTTGGGAAAGCTAGGAACAGTTTTGAATATCATAAAAGCATAAATCTGCAGAAGGTTTTAGAAAAAGGTTCTTTCTCCATTCTGAATAGGTAACACAGACTCTGCTTTTCTGCTCATTATGTGTCATTAGCCAATAAGAATGCCTTTAGTTAAAGGATATTGTGGAGCTAATTTGCTTTAATTACAGGCAAAATCTAGAAACAATTTTCTAAAAAAAGAAAGCTTCCTGTAAGAGAGGCTTTTAATTTACTGTATGTGCAGTTTAATCCTTTCCTTGGAATTTTGCTTCTGTGGATGAAGAACTTACCTTCTTAGTAGCTAGCTTCATACTGACAGATGTCCAGTGATTCCACCTAGTACCAACATAGTGTTAAAAACAAATTATAAAGTAATTCTGTGGCCATTTTTAAATATTGGGCAAATAGATCACTTTTTTTTTTTAGTAGTATATTGGCAGTCTTGAGGTAATGGTTGGACTTGATGATCTTAAATGTCTTTTCCAACTTAGTTGATTCTATGATTCTATAATTCTGTATTAGGCCATCCTATGGTGGCTTTTGTTTCTTGTTAGGTGTTGAGATCCTGCTAGAATGCTGTAGTTGTTCGGAAGTAAAATTTATAGCTGAATGCTTTCAAAATCATTTTCATCATGTGTGGTCGGTCAGTCTTCAGAGTTAAAAAATGAGATTAGGCTGAACTTTTCATAAATAAGGAGGCATAGTCTTGTTGCTACATTCTGTGTGTTCTTTTCAAAGACCTCGTCATCGTTCCTTAATTGCTGAATATTGTCTTGCTAACCTGACTGAAAAAAGTGTAGAAGTTGGTGCCGATAAGCTTGTCCGACTCTTCTATCTGAATTCAGGACTTGTAGTAGGACTTTGGAAGGTAAGGTAAACATTTTGTTTTGATACTGTATTATGACTTGAAGAAACAGATTATTTTGCCTGGTAGTTTGGGGTTTGGGGAGTTCAGGGGGGAGGAGTTTGGGGTTTAGTTCTGGGTTTTTTTTCCCCCCTTCCTTTTTTAATTTGTATTTTGAAAGATCTTGTCTAAACTAATAACAAGAAAATGCAGGTAGGGACAGCTAGGTCATGATTTATTGTATTCTAAAGAGCTGTTGCAGGACTATCTGTACTTTCCAAAAAAATCCAGCTTTAAGAAAAATAACAGCTATGTTTCATAGTTGTTGTGGTTTAAGATCAGTCGTAACTCAGAACCATGCAGTCTCTCTCTCTCACTCTGCCCTTTCCTCACCCCCACCCCGGCTCCCAGAGCGATGCTGTTCCCAGGCCGAAAGTCAAAAACAAAGCACTGCACCAGCTACTAAGGAGGAGAAAAATGACTGCTACTGCTGAAGCCAGGACAGTATCCACCCCTTATTCCATATCATTCACGTCATGCTCAGATCCCGCAGTTTGAATGTACCATCACTCATATATATACATACATACACACCCACAGAGAGAGAGAGAGAGAGTTCATTCTTTAGTGCATGGAGCAATCCCTATAAAGCTTCTGAGTCCATCTGGTCCATGATGTCAGGCTCCATCTCTTGTAACAGTCTTTCAGAGCAGGAGAGGCTGTGTGCAGTGTTGGATTGTTGCCTGCTGATGCTGATAGTTCCTTTACCGCAGAACTGGTCTGGTTTCATCAAAGTTCATTCTTTGTTGGGATGATGGTTGGAGGGAAGTCAGGGCCAGTTGCTGGTATCCTGAAGACATGTAGTTGGTGGGCTATAAAAGTACTGCATAGCAGGCAACAGCATACAGTTGAGTTCATTGGCTGTTTTCCCCTAAAATCAAATCCCATTGAGGTATACATCAGACTTCCCCATCTTCCTGCATTACCCACCAAGTGTATCTGGGTCCCTGAGCAAAAGCAATCCCACGAGTGAGTTTGCCTTTTCCTGAATCTGGTGGTTGCTTCCACCGTGGTAAGCACATGGCGCTTGCCATGGTGGGTTGGTGGGAGTGTGATATAATCAATCTGCCAGGCCTTCCCGTATTTGTACTTCAGCCATCGTCCTCCATACCAAAGAGGCTTTAACCGTTTAGCTTGGTGAATTACAGCACGTTTTGCACTCATGAATAACCTGAGCAATAGTGTCCATTGTTAAGTCCACTCCTTGATCATGAGCCCGTCTGTATATTGCATCTCTGCCCTGATGGCCTGAAGTGTCATGGGCCCACTGGGCCAAAAATAATTCACCCTTATGTTGCCAATCTAAGTCCAT